>CAUYQU010020407.1:0-193498 GCA_963574635.1 Cheracebus regulus | reverse complement strand
TCCAAAACCAACATTGCTAATAGTAAACATATCCATGGGTCCTTAAGAGTCTCGTACACTATTATTTTCCTTCGGAAAAGGTAATAGGATTTTATTAGGTAAAAAGTTAAAATGTGGAAATGCTAGAAGAGTCAGATCTATCTATCTATCTATCTATCTATATATATATAGAGAGAGAGAGAGAGAGACTCTTCTAGCATTTCCACATTTAAATATATAAATATATATATAAATCATACACACACACACACACATACACACACACACACACACACACATATCTCCAAGGAAGAAAATCTCTCAATATGGTGAAGACAATTGTCCTGAATAAACATCATCTGCTGTCACTGATTTAAGTTAAAAGAAAAACCCTTTGTTTTCCGTTTTTGTTTTGTTTTGTTTCATTTTGTTTTGTTTTGTGTTAGAGATAGCTTCTCATTTTGTTGCCCAGGCTGGAATGCAGTGGCCTGATCATGGCTCACTGCAGCCTTGACCTCTCTGGGCTGAAGTGATCCTCCCACTTCAGCCTCAGCCACCTGAGTAGCTGGAATATGGTCATGTGCCACCATGCCCAACTAATTTTTGTCGTTTTTGTAGAGACACGGTTTAACTACGTTGCCCAGGCTAGTCTCGAACTCTTGGGCTAAAGTGATCCACCTGCCCCACCTCCCAAATTGCAGGCAGGAGCAACCATGTCAGCCCAGACAAATTCTTTGATCCAAATAACGTAATTCAACTTAAATACCTCCCCTTTTTACATCTTTCATATCCAGTTGGAACTTAAGTCCTATAAATTATGTCTTTCTAGACTACTTCTTGGTCTCCCCTTTCTTAGCTATGCCCTACTTGCCAAAACACAAGTATATATTATTTTCACCTGTATTTTTGCAATAACTTTCTCACTGAACTCTGTGATAACTCATTCTTTTTAATGCTTGCTGCTGGTTATAATCTGAGAACACATCCTTTTCTCCTCTTGCCACTAGCCGTATCCTGAAAACTCATATCAAATTGTGTAATTTCCTGATTAGAAGAAATCTTTGGTGGCTTCTTATTGACCACAGATTAGGGGGGTCAATAAGAAATTAGAAATTAAAAGAAATTTTTGGTGACTTCTTACTGATTCTATTTTTTTTAAAGGTAACAGGACTTCATTAGATAAAAAGTTAAAATGTGGAAATGCTAGAAGAGCAGATACACACAAACACACACACACACACATATATATATGCATATATATACACACACATGAACATATATATATATACAGATATCTGTGTATATATATACAGATATATATACAGCAGATATATACACACACACACATATATGCATATATATACACACACACATATATATATGTATATACACATATATATATAAATATAAATATATATATATACATATATATATAAATATAAATATATATATATACATGTGTGTGTGTGTGTGTGTATCTCCAAGGAAGAAAATCTCTCAATATTGCAAAGACAATTGTCCTGAATAAATATGATCTGGTGTCACTGATTTAAGTTAAAATAAAAGCTCTTTGTTTTCTGCTTTTGTTTGTGTGGTTTTTGAGACAAGGTCTCACTCTGTTGCCCAGGCTGGAATGCAGTGGCCTGATCTTGGCTCACTGCAGCCATGACCTCCCTGGGCTCAAGTGATCCTCCCAACACAGCCTCAGCCACCTGAGTAGCTGGAATATTGGCTACTCCTCAGCATGACACTCTATACCTTCTATGATTTTCACCCTAATTTCCTGTTTCCTATCTCAATACAACCTACAACCCTGCCAAAAGAAAATATTAACCCTAACCCTGCTGACTTGCACACCTGCATGATCATGGGTGTCTCTCCACTTCTTCCCCACTTAACAAAATCCTGTTTATCTGCAAGATTGAACTCAAATCCTATCTTTTCTCTAATGCTCTTTTTCTGGTCCTGAGTTAGAGCAATACAACAAAAATTCCTCAACTTTTTCTGTACCACTATAATTCAAATGTATGTTTTTTATCTCATTTATTTTATTCTTAGTTAGATTATATTTAATTTTCCTACATGTCTAACTTATATGCTGCATTTTCATACAAGTATTATAAGATACTTAAAGGCAGAATTTATGCCTAGTAAGGCAGACTTTGAATCCCCAGTGTGCTTCATGGTGTTGAGCACATGCAGAACACTCAGTTCTAAACATTTAAATAAATATTTTTTGAGTAAAAACATGAATTACTGCATACATCTTAATAATGGTATGAATATATTCCAGTAAAATGTATCTAACAGGTGCTCAATAAAAGCGATTTGAGTAAAGTAGCTTTGAGTGAAATATTATTATAATATCTTAAAGCTCACAAGTCAATTCAAGTGAAATGTTACTATAATATTTTTGAAACTCAAATAGCCAAGCCATAGGACATGGATAGAGAGACAAATAGCCTAATAACTGCAGAAGAAATAAGGACATAATAAGGGATTAAAGAAGGATGATTTGAAACCTAAAAGGGGAAATAAGAAACTATTGCAAAAGACTGGGAAATGGAAAATTGTATTAAATATATCAGAGTAAACAAAAGATAAAATATCATTATGAGGTGAGAAGAAACAGCCAGGTATTCTATTTTTATGCTTTTGTATAAAAGATAAACTAGGAATGTTACCAGTAATCTATGTAGAAAAAAAAGCAACAGCAGTAGTGTGAAGTACATAGTGTTAGCTATCATGGAGAAATGAAAAAATAAAGAAAAAAAAGATTTTATATGCTCTGGACATTTTCCAAAAACATTTTGGAACCTATTTGTAGAAATTTAACAGGTAAATGTATGACTACACCATACAGTAGAAACTATATTCAAGGATATTAATGCTGAGGAATTAAGGTGTGATTCTAATAGGTAGTAATATCTTTATGTTTGTACCAGAGTTTACCATACCACTAGTTCACTACAACATAACAGTCTCTGATTCATAGGCATATTTTCTTTAAAAATGCAGTTGAGTGATGCTCCCCTCCCTGTGTCCACATGTCCTCATTGTTCAACACCCGCCTATGAGTGATAACATAGGTGTTTGGTTTTCTGTTCTTGTGTCAGTTTGCTGAGAATGATGGTTTCCAGATTCATCCATCTCCCTATGAAGGATACGATCTCATTGCTTTTTATGGCAGCATAGTATCACACATGGAGGGACGGGGGGGTGGGAAGGGTAGGGAGGGATAATGAGGGGAGAAATGCCAGATATAGGTGATGGGGGGATGAAGGCAGCAAACCACCTTGCCATGTATGTACCTATGCAACAACTCTGCATAATCTGCACATGTACCTCAGAACCTAAAGTACAATTGAAATAAAATGCAATTGAGTTATGTTATTTTACTGTATTATAATGGCATATTAATACCTGTCAATTCACTAGAACATTTAATTGCCAATAAAAACCCATTCTCCCATAATTATGTTTAAAATAAAATCTACTCACATTCTAAAAATTCAGATGGCAAGATTTTCTGGCTATGTATGATGGTCTTTCCTATTGGAGAATTTTCAATGTGAGGAAAAGGTGATATTTGTTAAGCAAAAATGAGCCTTTATCTATAAAACTAATAACTTTAAAATATTTTAAAGGATTTTTGAAGTATAGCAATTGTTACTCTTTAGAATATTTCCTCTTTCCAATCCAAAAATTTTTGAAGGAAATTGCTTATTTCTAATCAGTTTTATGTTTAATCAAAACCTTTCTTGAAACATTTCGATGAATGTGACACATGGAACTTCTATGTAGAAAAATGCAGTGTTACTCACTATGACTTCTAATGCAAATAAACCCAAATGTCAAAACAGTATGGAATTTATAAGTACAACTGCAAGCTGAGAAAAAGATTTACAGTTCCTCCCAGTCCTCCATTTATTTTACAGTTGCCATATGAGATTTTATTTCTGCATGAAAGCTGCATTGATAAAAAGCTTTAATTGTCTGTCAGTGTGCCTTATGGTAAAGTTGCTTCATTTACTTCAAGTCTGAATCTCATTACCAGTTCAATTCTCCAGGTTCCCCTCCATATTAAGGCAGTGCTTAATTAGTGTAGCCGTGGCAATGAAGGCAAATAGGCGTGCTTATTCTTCCCTCTCTTCTCCTGACGAATCTAATAGACTATTGATTTTCCATCCTCAAATAGATTAGGCACTATTCAATCATGATATTAGCTGTCCATTAACTTGAATTCCCTGGGTTGTCAGGGAATTCATGGGCTGTCAACACTATCAAGTCCATCCAATCAACCAATCCACAGCCAGGTAGCACCTGCAATTGGAAAGCTTTTGAAAACCATGCCTAAAATTCTGTTCTTTGTTATTTTTTATCCAGAAGAGTTTTATTCCTAGCGTCATTTTTCTTATTTAGCATTTGAATTAGGCTCTCATTTCCTAACAATTATACTTGGAAAGAGGTGTTTGCGTTTGAAAGGTTGATTGTGTTATCTGCCGACAAGCCATAATTTTACTCAAAACTAATTCTCCCCCTTTTCCATATCTGTAATATTTTGAAAATAACCTGACACTATAAACAGTTAGAATTTGCCAAAGCAAATAGATCCTTCTAATTTTAGAAAAAGAGATCTTTATTAATTTCAACTTTAATTTTAAGAGATAATCATCATATTAAAAAGCAAAGGAGAAAAAGATGAACATCTTATATCCCCCTACACATGAATGCACAAGAGTTAAACCAAGAGAGGGAGAAAAAAATCTGGCTATGATTTTTTTATACTACATATCAACTTAAGAGAAATCACACTCAACAATACATTTGTCAGTGGAAAGAATGGCAACCATAAGGCCTCTTTGGATGGTGGCAAATTTATACTTTTGCCGTATAATTTTAGAAATACTTTTTTGTTATTTTTTAGTACATATCATTCATTAACATATTTATTGTATGATGAAAATGTAATCATACCCTCCTTCTGAAGTACCATTCCATAACCCATCTTCTTCCTACTGAAGCACTATTTAAATGCCATTTGCTCTGTGAATGTTCCCTGATTTCCCCATTGGAAAGAGGGTAATTTCTTCACTGTTTCTTTTGTCTTTTTGGGGGGCATTTATGGCAGAGAGCATGGCTTATATTAAAAGTACCTTTCTTCCTTTGAAGACAGATAATATGCTTTTATTCATTTTTTAGTGAGTCATTCATTTTTCTAGTCATTAATCCCTTTGATAACTATTTATTATGAACCTATAGTGTGGGTGCTACTATGCTAGGGCCCGAGGAAAAATAAATAAAAGACAAAGACACGTCTTTGACTTTAAGAAGTAAACAGTCCTGTGAAGGAAGTAACATATTATTAGAATACAGTGCTATCATTAAGTTTTCAAAAAACTGTAATTCCTTGAGAGTTGTTTACAAAATTAACTGGGAGGCCATTAGGCTGAGATGGCTCCAGCACTTGGGTTCAGACATAAGCTGATCAAAACCTAACTCAGTGTAAACAGTAAAACAAAATTTCAGCCGAACCAACCAGAAACTACCAACTAATTTCTAACTAGATATGTGAAAGCTACTGTTCCAGTTTAGACAAGCAAATAGTTTCTGTGTCTTAATTCCTCAAACACCTTATAAAAGTTTTCCTCTCATGCTCCTTTGGTGGAGTCCAAACTGCTTATATTTTAATTTGCCTGATTCATGAATCCTTGTCTGAAATAACTCTTTAACATTTAATGTGCCTACATTTATCTATTAACAGAACCCAAAATGTACCAGGCATTAAGCTATGCACCTTACTTGCATAATTGAATTTAGATTCAAAAGTAGCAGAAGTTAAATATCATTGTCCCAATTTTATAAATAAGAAAATCAAGGTCAAAAATTTTCAGCAGCTCTCTGTGTTTGTATTACACAGTTGACAGAAGGGAGAAATGGGTTTTGAAAACAGACCTGGCTGACTCCAAAACAGTTACGCTCTTGGCCTCATACTTGATACACAGGGGATTATGGAGCCTCTAGAAGTATGAGGGCCATGGAGTGTATTACCCAAACCAGGACAACATGCCCCATTGTAAGTGAAGGAGAGTGCTAAACAAATGAAATGATGAGAAAATTGACATAAATTGTGACTTTCTCTAGTGAACTAGAAAAAAAAAGACACTTTACTTAGTAGGGGCACCTTTCTTAACCCCTTTGAAGATCTTAGAAAGCAAGAGGCAGAAGGTGACTTCTTTTTTCTTTAATTTTTTGAGACAGAGTCTTGCTCTATTGCCGAAGCTGGGGTACAATGGCGCGTCACCACAACCACCGCCTCCTGGGTTCAAGCGATTCTCCTGTCTCAGCTACCCAAGTAGCTGCAATTACAGATGTGCAGCACCATGCCCAGCTAATTTTTTGTATTTTTAGTAAAGACAGGGTTTCAGCATGTTGGCCAGGCTGGTCTGGAACCCCTGACCTCATGATCTGCCCTCCTAGGCCTCCCAAAGTGCAGGGATTACAGGCAAACGTGACTTCTTAATTGAAATGAAGAGATTTTGAAGAAAAAAAGAAGCAAAGTGACTTTTAGTGATAATCTGCAGACTGTGTGAAACCTGGTGGCTTAAGAGAAGATGGCACGTTGGAAGAACCACTTTTAGAATTCAGTGTGGCTGGAAGCCAGCATGTGAAGTGATGGGGTGAGGGAATAAATTGGGTTATATATGAAGTAAGCAGAGACAGATCCTAAGGAGGCTTGTGGGCCACACTGGAAGGGTTTAACTTTAGGCAAATGCCTTGGGAAAGCAAAGGCATTGTATGACTTTAAATCAATAGAGACAAGATTAACCTTGTACTTTTGTAATATGTTTCTAGCAGTGCGGTAGAGCTCAATAAAATATGTTGAATTAAATTAATAAAAATAAATGTAAATGATTATACTTTATGTGAACATTATAGGGTCGCTAAAATTAAAATAAAGGTTTTTGTAAACCCTAAGTTTTTATTGATACATGAAAAATCTCAAGCTGTGTTGAAAGATTCCTTAGTTGTCTATAATCTGTGGCATCACACAATGGAAACAAAACAGCACAAGGTTACATTTTGAGTTTTCATTTCAAGTCAAACACTGAAAAATTTAAGGAAATTTTTTCCTAACATATTTTGCTCAATAAGGAGCACAGACCCCATATTTAATTCATGTAAAACCTGAGCAAACTAAATTATACTTTCATACATTTCCACAGAAAAATCAACAAGCAACCAAGGCTCATGGCAAAGTTCTAAGGCACATCTTTAAAGATGAGACATCAGCAGTGACAGCTGCCACAAGAAATCCCTGACTCAACAAAACACATAGGAACTGCAACCTGTTCACATGCGGACATTGAGAAACACTCCATTGCCTGAGAGGATGAACTCTACAGCTATTTTCACAATCTCTCTTTGAAATATAAGAATTGACTAACAACAAATTTTCTTTTCACAAGAGAGCTTGTTTTGTATTAGCACATTCTTTTGAACTTTTTTCTCCTGAAGTTAATTAAACCTTTCTTTTGAATTACTTTACCACGTCACACTAAATGACTAAAATGATGGCACATAGACTGCCAAGTTAAAATAATCACTGATTCCTTACTATGCATCCATAAAAAACAATGAGTTCGTGTCCTTTTTAGGGACTTGGATAAATGTGAAAACGATCATTCTCAGCAAACTGACACAAGAACAACCAAAACTGCATGTTCTCACTCATAAGTGGGTGTTGAACAGTAAGAACACAGGGAGGGGAACATCACAGACCAGGTGGCCTTTCAGGGGATGGGAGGATAGGGGAGGAATAGCATTAGGAGAAATATGTAATGTAGATGACAGGGTGATGGATGCAGCAAATCACCATGGCATGTATACCTATGTAACAAACCTGCATGTTCTGCACAGGTACCCCAGAACTTAAAGTATAATTAAAAAAAAAAAAAGTATCACATACATCATATGCATGGGCGTAGAGCTGAGCTTTCATTGTAGAAGGCATGTTAGCAGTTTCTGCCAGGTTAAAGATGAAGAACGGTGTTTTCATCCTGGGAGTGGGGAGAGGAACCTTCATTAAAATCAAACAGCCAATTACACATTCAGGGCTAAATCTTCCAGGCTTCTCCACTGATAAGGGATATACAAAATCCTTTACTGTATTATTTTCAGTTCTTTCATATTCATGGACATTTGTTCTGAACCAACAACAATCCCTCCACTCACCCACTATGATGCTGCATTCACACTAATGAGTAAATCCTTTAGAATGAAAGCTTACATCCATCATCACTATTACACACCATTCTTCCTCCAAATGTACATTATTATTATGCAAGAGAAGCCAGGAAAAGGGAAACTTGCTGAGTTTGCCAACACATCCCTGAAGGTACCCATCACGAAGCTCATGCCATGTGTGCCCCGTTCTTCAAAGGCAGCTAGACCCTTAGACCCCATGAACGAATCCAGGTTGTATTCAGCACACCAATTAAATCAATACCAGCCCAAATAATGACCTGCTTTCTTCTTTTATGTGATTTCTTCCTAGCTTTCCCACACCCAATCACAGGGAATTGTGCAAATTTGTTCCTATGACTAGATAAAACATGCCATTTTCTGACTTACTCAAAAATACTATTGCAAAAACTATAGTATATATATATTTGCAAAGACCTCTTTAAACTTACGTAAGCTCTTTATATCCTAACTGTTCTCAGTGCACAGTCCCTGGCTCAGACTGGGCATCAATACATTTTTGCTGAAGGAAGCACTCCATATGTACAAGATACTCCTGTCTGCATGACTTAGGACTTTTACATTAATACTTAGGCCAAAGTTTGTTAGTGTTATTTTGATTTAAAAAAAAAAAAAAAAAGGAACCAAAAGAAGCAGTAGCATCATTGTGAAATGTTCCATCCAGGACAGGATGACCTCTCTCCTCCCTGAACAACAGGAAAGTATAGCATCCATCAGATTAATATTTCAATCTCCTTTAACATGTCTGTCTACTCATTAGACTATAAGCTTCATGGGGGTAGGAACTATGTCATATTCAAATGTGTAGCTTCAATGCCTAGCACAGTGCCTGGCCTCTAGTAAGTATTAAGTGCTTAACTAATTAATGGGCACATTACAAATGGAGGCAAGGTTGTAATGATTAACTTCTACTCAATGGATTACACTCACTTTAGTTAAGGCAAGAAAGCATAGGAGATATGAGTGTTCCAGAGGCAGACAGACGGGAGATTTGGATTCCATCACTAGCAGGTATATGTCCTTGGACAAGTAACCTTTCCACATCCAGTTTGCTCTTTTATACAATGGGGATCATAACTTCCTCATAGGTTATTGTGTGGATGAACTGAGATACTCATGTATAATGACTAGTACAGGGCCTCAAAAACATAAATGCTCAAATGCTATTTTTATGATCACTACTCACCCCTACTGTCAAAATGAAAAGTGCCATAGGCTACTTCCCTGCCACATTAAAAACAGACTACAAACACAAAAACATAGATTAGTTACCTTGCTTGCCACATTTCTTCATTGGCCACAGATTCCCAAGAAGATGGATCAAACCTGTAGTTAGAAGAAAACAGTAGTATCTTTCTGTCATCCACATTTTTAGTTTTTTTTTTTTTTTGAGACGGAGTTTCGCTCTTGTTGCCCAGGCTAGAGTGTAATGGTGCGTTCTCTGCTCACTGCAACCTCCATGTCCCAGGTTCAAGTGATTCTCCTGCCTCAGCCTCTTGAGTAGCTGGGATTACAGGTGCCCGCCATTACACCCAGCTAATTTTTGTATTTTTAGTAGAGATGGAGTGGCACCATGTTGGCTGGTCTCAAACTCCTGACCTCTGGTGAGCCATCCACCTCGATCTCCCAAAGTGCTAGGATTACAGGTGTGAGCCACCATGCCCGGCCATCCTCCACATTTTTGTGATGGATACACCATGATGGTTTTATAATTTGACAGAGCCAACAAAATAAGCTGAATCTTGAAATACTGATAGTGATCAAAGAATAAACTTGTTCTCCTAAATAAGTTGAATTATAAGGAAGTTTGAGTTTTGGTAAATGTGTTCTTAACGTGCATAATGAGCTCCCATGCCTCAAGAGAGCAAACAGAAGATTAACGGACAGACACTGGAAGTGCCTGGGGAGCCAGCTGTTCCTAAGAACTATGTTAAATGGCAACAGGGCAGAGGTGAGGTGTAGGTCACTCTATGGACAGAGGTAAGAGCCAAAGAGCTGTGAAACAAGGGGATCAGTCTGAAGAGAGGGGACTCTGGGCTTGGAAAATCACTGCTGGAGCTATGATGCTGCTCAAAGAACAATGGGCAAGACATTTCATTTTTCCTTCTCTTAATTAAAAATTTTCTTATGTATATATTTTGATAGAATGGGGGTAATGAGCAATGTTATGTATGTGTACTAGTTGTCAGCTGTTCTCGCTTTTTCTCATGATAGTCCTGCAGTGCTTTGATTATCCACGTGTACATACTGACTTTTCAAAAAACCTTTACAGCATTTCAAAATATAATCTTGTCTGTTGCTCTTAAATTATAAGCAGATCACAAGGTAAGGAGCTTGAGACCAGCCTGGCCAATATAGTGAAACTCTGTCTCTGCTAAAAATACAAAAATTAGCCGGGCGTGCTGGCACACGCCTGTAGTCCCAGCTATTGGGGAGGCTGAGGCAGGAGAATCACTTGAACCCAGGAGATGGAGGTTGTGATGAGCCAAGATCATGCCATTGCACTCCAGCCTGGGAGGCAGAATGAGACTCAGTCTCAAAAACAAACAAACAAAAAAAGCAGAATCGCTACTCCATAGGTAGAGCAGTCTAGATAGTGACTCATTTTCTATATATGAAAGAGTAATGTCTATGTAGAAATGCTTAAAGGAAGGCTACTAATGCCCCAACAACATAACCAGACTGATGCCAAGAAACTGTGAAAACAGAGCTACTCAAATCTGAGTCTTCCCTCACAAGTTATCTGCCATTCTTAAAAAAAAATATGACAAGTTTGTACATATGGAAACTACCATAAACAACAGAATGCCTTTTAAAGTTCAACTGCAGTAATGAACCTCTTCCACTTTTAGGGTAATGAGATATAGGATGGTGGACTATACAGCATTCAAAGACTCAGAAGTAGAAGGTGCCATGCATCTAACCATCATGGAATCCATGCAACCACAGCACCCCTTTCCCTCCTCTCTCCCCCTTGTTCTGCAAATAGGAGGATGACAAAGACATGTTCTCTTTCTGCTGTTTTATGGCATTCTGTGGGTAGCAAGTAACAATATTAGCAATAAAAAATAAAACAAAAGGCATCTCAAAATGTCTTCTTTGAGGGTACTCAAAACTGCTGTATTTATATGCACCAAAAGACAACTGCTGTTCATACCTTCCATATTCTTCGGTCCAGTTATAGATATTTTTCGTAAGTTTAATCCATTCCTCGGGGTTGAATACAATCTCCAAAGGAACCAATTTGTCACAAGACCCCCATGGCCAAAGCGAATAGTTCTTTTTCCAGGATGGGTCACCTTCATGAATTCCTATGCAAACAAATGTTTCTTTTCTAATGAAAACAGAAAAATACATGATGTGCTTAAAATTAAAAGTTCTAAATGTTAAGTAAATATAATTCATGAAACATCATTTTTAGATTTTTTTCCACACCATTTATTATATGATTTTGGAAAAATAACTACCTGTGTCTAGTCTTCTCATCTACGTGAAACAGGTACAGCAACTATCTTTCAGAGCTGTTTAAGATTAATGAGATATCTGATATAATTTACAGACTCAAAACATAATAGAGGCTGGATGTGGGGCTTCACCCTTGTAATCCCAGCACTTTGGGAGGCCGAGGTGGAAGGATCACTTGAGGCCAGGGCTCTGAGAGCAGCCTGGGCAACACAATGAGACCTCATCTCTATTTACTAAAATAAATAAATAAATAAATAAATAAAAATAGAGTTCTAGTTCTGGAGAAGATGGAGTAACTACAGTCACTTTGTCTCTCCCACTGTACACAACTATAACTCCTGGACACAGAATATGTGGAGCAGCCATCTGAGGACTCTGAAAAGTAAAAGGTAGAAGATTGAGAAAAATGACCAGAATTAGACGTTGCACCACATCAGGGATAAGTTTACCATTTTTCTCTCTCCATGGGGGGTAAAAGAAGCTCTAAACTCAGAAGTATGTTTCAAATAAGGACAAAAAGAGTTCCAAGAAAAGTCCCCCTTTTTTTGTAGCCCAAGGAGTAGAAAAAGGGACTCCTAAAGTTTGGAGAGACTGGAGGAAATCCCCCAGGTCTTTTTCCTGCTCTCCTTTCCCAGGTGCCAGCCAACACCATGACATTAGTGGAGGCAGCAGCACAGTGACTCTGAGGGAGGGGAACCCTTCTTTCAAAGCAGAGGCACTGTGGTTCCAAGAGTGTGGAGTGAATCTCCATTGCTTTTTGTTTCTCTCAGTCCTTCAGCCTGGCTCCAGATGCAGACACAGTTACAGGAAGTGCATGGCAGAAGAAAGAGATTAAAGCCTTAGCTTTCTGGACAGAGAACCAAAAAGGAAGGCCCTACCAAGTTGGAAAGTAACGGGGTGACCAGAGAAAGAAGAGCAATAAAGAGAGCAATCCCATAAAGGTGTATATAAGCTCCTGGTTTACCTCTGAGCTGTGCATGCACAGGTCTGATCCTAAACAGAGTTTCTAAAATTAACCACAGGGCAGACCACCACCCAGGTTCCAGAATGGGTACCTGGTAGTGTTACCATAGGCATGAGCAGGGCAGAAGGGGGCTCCCTGCCACCTCGCCCCAACCGCATCAGGAATTTCAGACAACCATCAGGTGATGGTCAGACAGTTGTCACACTGCTTCTCTAAAATAGTAACAGGTCACAGCCAGCACCAGGAAAAGGCAGTTTCCCAATAGATATAAACTGGTGATCAGCAGCTTCCCAAAAAGATCTGGGGAGTTGGGCGAGTGGCCTCAAGCATGTGCACTAAGCAGAGTTTAACAGGTATATGACCTTGCAGGGCCATTCCACCGGTGAGGGAAGAACGCCTCAAGTGAGGATGCATACAACTCCAGTAAACACACTGCACGTTCTCTTTTTTTTTCTTTTGAGACAGAGTATTGCTCCGTAGCTCAGGATGGAGTGCAGTGGTGTGATCTTGGCTTATTGCATCTTCTGCCTCCTGGGTTCAAGCAATCCTCCTGCCTCAGCCTCCCAAGTAACTGGGATTGCAGGTGCACACCACCATGCCTGGCTAATTTCTGTAATTTTACTAGAAACAGGGTTTCACCATGTTGGCCAGGCTGGTCTTGAATTCCTGACCTCAGGTGATCCGCCCACCTCAGCCTCCCAAAGTGCTGGGATTATGGGTGTGAGCCACTGCACCCAGCGCACACTGCACATTCTCATCTCCCAAGTGCTAGCAGGCTACTGTGCATCCGGGCAGGCAATGCCCAGGGAATAATCAGGGGAGATGGGACAAAAGACCCTAGAAGTAAGCCAACATATAAAATCCTGAGTCAAAGGTCAAATGGGGCACATGTCTCTCAAGTCACCTGCTTGGCCTTCTTCTAAGTATACTTCCCTTCCTTTTGTTTCTGCTTTAGAGCTTTTAATAAACTTTTACTCCTGGCCGGGGGCGGTGGCTCACGCCTGTAATCCCAGCACTTTGGGAGGCCTAGGCGGGTGGATCACCTGAGGTCAGGAGTTTGAGACCAATCTGACCAATATGGTGAAACCCTGTCTCTATTTTAAAAAAAAAAAAAGAAAAGAAAAAGAAATAAACTTTTACTCCTAATCGAAAACTTGCCTTGGACTCTCCTTCTGCCTTATACCCCTCAGTTGAATTCTGTCTTCTGAGGAGGTAAGAATTGAGGGTGCTGCTGACCTGTACGTATTTGCTGCCAGTAACTTGGACACTTGCCACTGGCAACAGTAGCACACACACGGGATTGATCCAGACAGCACTGCAAATGCTTTGGAAACAGAATTGGTATTAGAACCACAGTTCACAGAAGGCAGGCCAGAATTTGCAACCTGAGATTAACCTGGCCAAAGGCTTGGTAACAAACAAACCAAAAGTCATCATCCTCCTTGAGATTTAAATAAGACCCAAATAATCAAAATGTCCAGGATACAATCCAAAACTACTCAGCATATGAAGAACCAGAAAAATGTCAACTCATAAGGGAAAAAACAATCAACAGATGTCAATTCTAAGACAACACAAATGCTAGAATTGTCAGTCAAAGACTTTAAAACAACCATTCTAACCATGCATCAAGAAGAAGGGCAAATACTCTAGAAACAGTTGGAAAGGTGGAGAAGCTCAACAAAAAAGTAAAATACACAAAGAGGATCCAAATGGCTTAACAGAAGTTTGGCCAGACAGTATGCCAGGGAATTTGAAGATAGATTTTTTAAAATGATACAGTTTAAACAAAAAAACAAAAACACTGACTAAAATGTATAGAGTTCAGTCATCTGCAGGACAATACCAAAAGGTCTAAATTCATTTCATCAGAATCTTGGAAGGAGAAAAGAAAGACTGTGAAACAGGAAAAATTATTTAAAGAAATAATTCCCAAATTCTGTGAAAGATATAATCTTATAGGTTGAAGAAACTCAGTGAACTCCAAATGAGTTAACTCAAACCCATGCTAAAATATATCATAATCAAATTGCTAAAAACTAAAGACAAGTAAAAAGTCTTGAAAATAGCCAGAGAAAAACAATACATGTCACCTGGGGGAACAATTATTTGAATAACTGTGAATTTCTAATGAGAAGCTACACAGGCCAAAAAAATGTAACTTTATGTTTTTTTTTTAGACAGGGTTTCGCTCTGTTGCCCAGGCTGGAGTGCAGTGGCACAATCATAGCTCACTGCAGCCTCAAACTCCCGGATTCAAACAAACTTCTCACCTCAGCTGCCCAAGTAGTTGGGACTACAGCTGTGTGCTACCACATCCAGCTAATTTTTAATTTTTTTGTAGAGACAGGGTCTCCCTATGTAGTCAAGTTTGGTCTTGAACTCCTGGGCTCAAGTAATCCTCCTGCCTCAGCCTCCCAAAGTGCTGGAATTACAGACATGAGCCACTGTGCCCAGCCTAAAATAACTGTTTAAATGCTAAGAAAAGCAGTATTATCAACCCAGAATTCTATTTCCACAAATATCCTTCAAAAATCAAGGTGAAATACAGACATTTCCAGATAAAGGAAAACTAAAAGAATTCACTGCTAATAGTCTTGGTTCTTTTAAGAAATGCTTAAGGAATATCCTCAGAATAAAGGGAAACTATATAAGAGGAAAATCTGGAATATAAAGATAGAAGAAAGAACAACAGATCTGGTAAGTAATTGAATAAAATTGTAGACTATTTTTTTCTCTTAAGTTCTTTAAGAGAAACTTAAATAAAAATGACAACTGAAATAAAAATGACCACATCTGACAGAATATATAACACAAAAGTAAAAGACTCATATGGCAGTAAGGGCTCCACATTCTGCTTGAAGTGGTAAAATATTTAAGAAGACAACAAAAAGTTAAGTATGGATGCTGTAATCTCAACAGCTACCAGCTTCAAAAAAACAACAAACAAAAACCAAAACAACAACAACAAAAACTTTACCAAGAGATACAGCAAAAAGTCTCAATAAACATTTTAAAAAGAAATATAAAAAGTCAACCAGGCATGGTGGCTCACGCCTGTAATCCCAGCACTTTGAGAGGCCAAGGCGGGTGGATCATTTGAGCTTAGGAGTTTGAGACCAGCCTGGCCAACATGGTGAAACTCTGTCTTTACTAAAAATACAAAAATTAGCCAGGCATGGTGGCACACACCTGTAGTCCCAGCTACTCAGGAGGCTGAGGCAAAAGAATTGCTTGAACCTGGGAGGCAAAGGTTCAGTGAGCCAAGATTGTGCCACTGCACTCCTGCCTGGGCAACAGAGACTCCGTCTCAAAAAAAAAAAAAAAAAGTCAATTAATCCAATAAAAAAAGATAATAGTAGATAAGACATACATCTAAACATATCAATATTTATATTAAATGCAAATGGTCTAAACACAGCAATTACAGATAGAGATATCTGAGATAGTAAAACAAGACTCAAATATATGCTGTCTATAAAACACCCATTATAAATATGATATAGGTGGTTAGAGACAAAAGGATGAAAAAAAGCCACAAAAACACTAACTAAATTAAAACCAAAAACTGCAGAAGAATTTTTTTATTGTGTAGAGACAGAGAAAGGTGCAAATACAATTCACTGAAGAAAGGATAATCTTTGAAGTAATAGTGTGAGGACAATTTGACATCCACACCCAAAAACAAAACTATAGAACTCACAAAAGAAAACATGAGAAAATCTTTGTGACCTGGCATTAGGCAAGGAGTTCTTAGATATGATACCAAAAATATAATTCATAGAAGAAAAAAATTGGATTTGGATTTCATAGAAATAAAAAAGTTTCACTCGCAAAAGACACTTGTAAAAGACAATTAACTGCGAGACAATATTTACAAATTGCATATTTGACAGAGGTTGTGTCCCTAGAATAAAGAACTTTCAAAACTCAACATTAAGAAAACAACTCAATCCTAACCCTATGCAGAAAAACATACACACAAACCTGTATATGAATGTTTATAGCAGCTCTATTTATAGATGCCCCAAATTGGAAACAACCCAACTGTCCTTCTACAGGTAAATGGATAAACTATGGTACATCCTTACAATGAAATATTAGCAACAAAAAGAATGAACTATTGATACACACAGCAACTAGGACGGTTCTCAAAGGCATTACACTAAGTGAAATATGCCAATATCAACTTTATAAATTAAAAACTATTTAAAAAAACTGATATTTATAAGTCATATTTATCCAGCAATGTTTGTTAGTCAAAAATATTAACAAAACTTTATGGGACAGAATGTTCATATCATCTTATAATAGCAAAAGTCTAGAAACAAAGAACATATCCAAAAAATAGAATATCTGTTAAATTATTATGCATCTTATGAGAATATTAGCCAAAAATGACAATAATATACATGGGGAAATGCTTATGATATAATGGTAGGTAAAAAAAATTGAACAGAAAATGATATCTCAGCTATATAAAATTCAGTATGTGTAAATATGTGTATGTGTTTTAAAAGTAAGTAATTTATGTTAAAGATGAGTGGAATCCAAAAATATTTATCCAAATATTAACAGCAGCTGTCCCTGAGAGACAGATGATACTGATCGTCTTTACACTTTTCTGTGTTGTTTAGAGTTCCCCAAAGAACATACGATATTTCCATCATATTATTCCTGGAACACTTTAGATACCCAAGTTTTATTAAATAAATGCTGAATGAATGTCCCCAAGCAGAATTAATGGCTTCCTCATCCATGCTGCCAGAACACTTGGCATATATTGTCAGTTAAATCATCTATTCAGTAAATACCTATTGAGCATTTACTATGTCTGACACTTTACAAGGCATTGCTAGTATAGAACTTATCCCACCTAATTATGGCTAGTCGTATTCACATCTATGTATGTACGCAACTAGACTGTGTTTTACTTGGATTTGGAACTGAGTCTCATTCATCTTTCTACTACCAGGGCCTAATACAAGCTGTAACACAGCAGACATTCAGTAAATGCTTTTGAGATTGAATTCTTGAAAATTCCTAAAAATGCCTATTTGGGGATGTTAATGGTTCCTAGTATCTTATTCTAGAATAGAATAATTAAATGTTACTCTCACAGCACATTTATACCATTACTTTCATTTACTCCATGAGCCACATAAACTTGAGCTCTAAACACTCAAAATACCACATTATTATGTTCTTAGCAAGGGATAATTTAACTTTGGGATTTACAAAGACATTCTGAAGTCTTCTTTATAAGAAAAAAGAAAGGGTGAAGTGTGTCTTTTTCAAGCTCTGGACAATCTCAAGCACTTCAGGGCAGGAGAAATGTTCGACACTATACCATTGGGGGAGTTATTTATTCTTGACCTTAACGACAAATAATTTTATGTTCTCAAGTATAGAATTCAGAATTCTCATATTTTATCTCAGCTAGTATAAACTGTAGGTGTTTTTCTTATTTATAAAAAATGTCTTATCCTTTATAAAAATCCTTAAGCTATTTTTATATAGTGATTCCTCCTGAAAACATTTGCTTTATACTTAAAAGGGGGGCCATAGTGTTGATCGGGGGAACTATAATTGCTTGCCATCCACCTGCAATGATTTCAAGTAGGCAGGCACATCTCCAATTTCTGTGAATTGTACAAAGATCTTATTTGCTGTTACTGCTAATCTGTCTTTATTTTTCTTTTACCCAGAACAATAACATTTATTTCTGCCTGGCCTCATTTATGCACAAATATTCAATTTAATTACAAAGATAATCTCACCAGTGACAGGGAAATAGGTATAGAAAATTCATCTTTTGGATGAGGCACAGCTGCTACAGAAACAATTTTAGAAAAGCTTAAGATTTTAGAAAAGCTATTATATAAAATGAATGCTTACTGTTTATTTACTTCAAGAAAATGATAAAGATTAAATGTGACCATTCCACTAGGTAATATTCCTTCCACAGGATTCCACCGGTTCCCAGGAAACTTGACACCTGGCAAGTGCTTTGCCATCTTGGGTAAATACCATTCGTAAGTCATCATCTGCCAGAAAAGTCACACATAATGTCAGCCTTTTGACATATTTCTTAATAAGAATCAAGTTTATCAAGTAATGGCAAAAACCTCAATTACTTTTGGACCAACCTAATATGTACATAACTGAAAATATAAGCACAACTGAAGATGTGGCACTGATTACTTTTTTAGTGATTAAAACCTTAGATTGTATTATGACTATCATCAGTCACATTAGTACCTTCTTCCAATTCACCTCCCGTGTTTGACTCCCCAGAAAGACCTTCCCCTATTCTTATACCTGGAGCAGGGGTCCCCAAACTGGGCTGCACAGCAGGAGCCAGCTTTACTACCTGTGCTCCACCTCCTGTCAGATCAGTGGTGCCATCTGGTTTTCACAGGAGCGTGAACCTATCGTGAAGTGCACACGTGAGGGACCTAGGTTGCATGTTCCTTATGAGAATCTAATGCCTGAAGATCTGAAGTGGAACAATTTCATCCCAAGACCATTTCCCACCCCCACCCGCACCCCCAATCACCATTCTGTGGAAATATTTTCCTTCATGAAACGAGTCCCTGTGTGTAAAAAAAGGTTGGGGACTGGCTGGGTGTGGTGGCTCATGCCTGTAATACTAGTACTTTGGAAGACTGAGGCGGGTGGATTACCTGAGGTCGGGAGTTCGAGACCAGCCTGACCAAGAGGGAGAAACCCTGTATCTACTAAAAATACAAAATTAGCTGGGTGTGGTGGCCAGCTACTGGGGAGGCTGAGGCAGGAGAATCGCTTAAACCCAGGAGGTGAAGGGCGCTGTGAGCTGAGATTGCGCCATTGCACTCCAGTATGGGCAACAAGAGCAAAACTCCATCTCAAAAAAAAAAAAAAAGGTTGGGGACCACTAACCTAGAGAACATGTATTCAACTTTCAGAACTAGTGTAAATATCACTTCCTCTGAGTCCCTCTTCTGTCTCCATAGCCAGAATGACATGTTCCTCTAGCACTCTGTACCCAGTTCTAATAGAGCCTGTTTCTCACCAGACTGTGAACTCCCAGAGAAAAGGCATTGTATTTTTTCTTCTGTGTCCCTGCACTTAGCACACTGCCTGGTATATAATAGTTCTCAATTCATTATTATTATTGTTATTACTTTGAGACAGATTCTCACTCTGTCACCCAGGCTGGAGCACAGTGGGGTGATCTTGGCTCACTGCAACCTCCACCTCCCAGGTTCAAGCAATTCTCCTGCCTCAGCCTCCTGAGTAGCTGGGATTACAGGCACACACCACTACGCCCAGCTAATTTTTGTATTTTTGATAGACACAGCATTTCACCATGTTGGCCAGCCTGGTCTCGAGCTCCTGGCCTCAAGTGATCTGCTCACCTTGGCCTCCCAAAGTTCTGGGATTACAGGTGTGAGCCACTGTGCCCGGCCAGTTCTCAAATTATGTTTGCTGAAGTTGAAATGCCTTTGACGGCCAGACTAGACAACATAGACAAAATAGCCATTCTTTTATTCATTCAAAAAAAAACAAGTATGCTTATCTATAATGAATAAGATATAATCCCTGCCCTGGAGAAGCTCGGTCATGTAATAATCTAGGCCTCAAAGTTAAAAACTCTTTTGGCATTTCAAATTATCTGAATTTATTCGTAGTGCTATATTAATTACATATCCTTACAAGTTCTTTTGATTTACAAAATTTGCTTATATTAGAAAAAAATCATTTTACTTAATTCTATACTTAATACATACTTAATTCTATACTTTGATGTGTATCTATTAACTCTTTTTAAAGAAGAGACTCCCATTTACATCACCAAAGCTTTGTTATGTTTGGATCTCATCATTTGAGAAATTGTGCTTATGTTTTACTTAAGCACAAGTCATTTAGTGAATGACAAGTTAATTTTAATCAAAGTGTAAATTGTAAATACTCAAAAATCTTTACTGAATTAGGCTTCAGTACCCAATAGTTCCAGTTCTTGAGGATATTAATTACACACCCACGGTGTGCTATGGATTTTATTGTTCCTCATTTAATTCTCAAGATTGCTATGTGAGAATAATTGTATCAGACACTGTTGAATGCCCACTCAACAGTGAATACCTTGTTCTTTTTCACTAATGCAATCTTGATTTTGATCAGCTGGCTCAGGCTGCAATGCTCTCAGGTCTAGTCATTCTCCTTTGCTAATGAGCAGTGAGTATATGACTAGGTATTGGTCAGTGGGGCCTGGGTGGAGGTCTGCTGGGGGAGTTCTGGGGCACATGTTAGTCTCAATAAGTAGAAAAAGAGTAGGAGATGCCCCAGAAGAAGCACCATGCTTTGTTTTAGGTTGTGATGTTTGGAACTGGGCATCCGTCCTGTGACTGGGAGGAAAAAGTCAAGAGAATGGCAGAAAAGCTGCCCCAGAAACTGACATCCCTGAACTGCTCATATTATCAATCCTAACATCACCTATCTCCAGACTGCTTGTCATGTAAGGCTAAAAAAAAATCAATAATTTGTCAGGTATTTCTGTGTCCTGCATTCAGATGCATCCTAACTTATTTAATAATGACTTTCATTTCATAAATAAGGCAACAGAAGCTCTGAGAGGAGAAAAATCATTAGCCTCATGTCACATATCCAGGAAGTGACAGAATGAGGACTTGAGTTTAGGTCTAATTCACTTTCTAATCCATTCTTCTCAAGTACAGTAGCTGACATCCTAAACAGTATTTAAAATCACAGTGTGGAACTATGTTATTAACACATAACCTAGCTTCTGTCAGAAACTAGACTGAAGATCAAATTAATCAATCTGCATACATGATATAAATGCAACTACTTATAAAAACATAAAATTGTATATTTATAAATCTGTTGATAAAGTTTTCACCAACAATTGTTAATTATTCATTAATTCAACAAAATCCATTAAGTACTATGCCTAATAATTTGTTCAATTGAATTCATATTATTCTTTTAAGATCAGAATTCCTCTTTTCTTAATGACTGCTCTAAAAACACCAGAGATAGGTTTCTTCCCTTTTATGTATCTATGGCTTAAATAATATATCTTATAAATAGTTCAATTAAAAAATTGTTTTCATAGCCTTCAAAATTTTCACAAGTTCTCTCCTAATGTATTTTTGTCATAGCATTAACAAAGTTTATGTAAAAATTCTATAGCATAATTGTGGTTAATAATTTGAGTGAAATGTTTACTTACCCACAGTATGATTTATTTCATACTCAATATCATTTATTTTAATCCTTGAACCAATGGGCAAGGTTAATTTGAATGGCTGAATTAGCTGAATGTAAAATAACAATTTAAAAATAGATTTACAATACAGCAAACACTTTTATGGTTTGTCACATGAACTAGAGACCTAAAATATTATGACTCTAACATGAAAAACATTAATTCTTAAAACATTCAGTTGAGATGTTTTGAAATGAGAAAGAGGCAACTAGTGTGACTTATGCTATTAGTTAAACGAAAAGAATGTCATATTCTACCTAACAGTGATCATGAAAACTGTACCCATCCACTGTTTTAAAGAAGATAGTTTTTTCCAAAACATACGTTTTTAAATCATTGCTATATTCTAAGTATATTTTTAATATACTTACTTCCTGATCAACTAGGGAAATGTCAGGTCTCAATCCCTCACAGTAATGCATGTAACGGAGAGAATTCCCTGGCAAATCTCCTCTGATTAAGATAATTGCATCATGAGGCATGGAGGTGAGAAGGTTCTTTGCAAATTTATCGATCACATAGTTGGTCCTTTGGTCACAAATGCTAAATAAAAGCATCCAAAAAAAATTAAAATAGCAACACTTTGCTACAGTTTTCATAACACTGGGCTTATTTTCTATGCCATTCCTTTCCTATTACACAATCAACATTTAGTGTTTCAATATATTCTAAAATAATATATATATTTGAAGAGAACACTATCATCTGATAAAAAAGCAGCAGCTAATTGTGCAATTGAAAAAAATCAGTCTACTGCTTACTTCTGGAATTTATAATCATATCCACAAAAAGGGAATCGGTGCATAAGAATAGGTCCCTTTTCCCCCCAAGTGCAATCCAATCTTATCTTTAGAAAGTAAGATTTCTAATTTCACTTGGAATTTAAGGCAATTTCATGTTAATTCCATTTACTCAAAGGAACTTTCAGAAATGCAAAAGGAAATCTGCCCATTTCTGACTTGAATTTGTATGACATTTGTATGGTTTTCTTGCATGCAGAGGTTGATCCTTCCACTTCTCCCCACGAATCACAGGCCTCCTGTGTTCCTCTCTGCCTTTAGAGAGCAAGAAATCGCTAGGGGATGAGACCAATGAGAAGCAAGGGGAGGAAGAGTTTACTGACTTGTTTACTTCTCTCCAGGCATTATTTGCTACAGCCAACAACTTCATTCTTTTCAAGAATAAAGTGAACTTTCTAACTTCAAAGAAAAACTGGCATGAATTCTGAGAGCATTCTATGAAAACAGAAAAAGACGACAAGAGAGTAGTAAGTATCAAAAAATCAGACAAGCAATGTCCTTCCTGTTATTACCAGGTCCATTATATTTGATGGAGCTGAGAAACACAGCCTAAAGTTGAATCACTGGGTTAGTATCATGAAGCAAATGAGCACCTCTAGGAACAGAATATTATCCCTGCCTTTGTAATTCATGTAAAAATCACTGTTTGCTGATTCCCTACACTGCAGAGTGATGAGGCACATTTTGCCACCTAGCAAAGGTGCTACGTATTCCATTCCCCTGAAGGAAATAAAAAAAATCAAAACAAGATAAAAACATCTAGCCTGTGCAAACATGTCTCATGTTGAACTTGGACTGTCCTAATGGCCTGAGCCAGGAGATAACTGGGATTAAAAAAGGTTGGGACACACACTGTGGGCCTAGTGAATCTTCTTGAGCTAGTGATGATGTGTCTAGGACATGCAGCCCCTTCTCTCAAGGCCTCCTGCTGGCCTTTCAAACACCAGCTCTACCCCAGTATTATAAAGAGCAATGGTTTTTTTCTTTGGTAACTTTTATTTTAGGTTCAGGAGTACATATGTGGGTTTGTTGTTATACAGGTAAACTCGTGTCACAGTTTGTTGTACAGATTATTTCATCACCCAGGTACCAAGCCTGGTTCCTGACAATTTTTTTTTGATCCTCTCCCTCCTCCCAGCCTCCACTCTCCAGCAGGTCCCAGGGTCTGTTGTTCCCTTATTTGTGTCCATGAATCCTCATCGTTTAGCCCCCACTTACAAGTGAGAAGATACAGTATTTGGTTTTTTGTTCCTGTGTTAATTTGCTAAGGATAATGGCCTCCAGCTCCAACCATGTTCTGGCAAAGGACATGATCTCATTCTTTTTATGGCTGCATAGTATTCCATGGTGTAAACTGACCACATTTTCTTTTTCCTACCTGCCACTGATGGGCATTTAGGTTGATTTCATGTCTTTGTTATTGTGAACAGTGCTGTAATAAACATTTGCATGCATGTGTCTTTATGGTAGAATGATTTATATTCTTTTAGGTATATACCCAGTAATAGGACTGCAGGGTTGAATGATAAGAACATTGATTTTTAAAGTTAAAAGAGAAAAATTAATCCTTTAAAACAATACCAGTCAAATCTCACTATAGCAGAATTCCAAGGGACTGTCTTCTAATTCCATAATGTGTACTTGATATTGCTGGAAATAAACGAACTATAATCTAAGACTTAGACACCTTTTATGTTAGACTGAGATTCTTATTGTAATGATTATTAAATAGATTTTGAGAAATACATGTAATATTAATAATACATGAGTTAAGATTAACTTTTAGAACTTAATTTAAAAATAATTAAGGCTGTTGTAGTGGCTCACACCTGTAACTCTACCACTCTGGGAGGTTGAAGAGGGAGGCCTGCTTTAGGCCAGGAGTTCAGGACCAGTCTAGGCAACATAGTGAGACCGTGTCTCTACTAAAAAAAGAAAAGAAAAAAGGCATGCTAATAGTGGCATGTGCCCATAGTTCCAGCTACTGAGGAGGCCGAGGCAGAGACCTGCTTGAGCCCAGGAGTTCGAGGCTGTAGTAAGCTACAATCATGCCACTGTACTCCAGCCCAGGGGACAGAATGGGACCTTGTCTCAAAAAAAATTAATATTTGCTACTACAGGGTCAACTGGACATAAAGTAAAGCATAAAGTGAATTATTTTAGGATATACCAAAAGACCCTAAATCATTTTACTCTCCATCTAAATGTTATTTCAGGTCATGGAATTTTACCTATACTACAGATTCCAAAAGTATCCCTAGGGTTCTTTAGAGAAAAAGAAAAAGATACAAATAGTCTACAAGCACCACCTCCTAAACCCTTGTTTGCAATGGCCTGAAACCATACATCACCCATGCTGAAAATCTGGTTCCGGAGGTTTAACAACCCCAAAAGTTAAAGAACTACTGCATTCAACTAAGCTGTCTTCCTTTGAGTCTTGAAAACCAGTAAAAGTTAAAAATGAAATAAAGTGTTTGAATCTAAATATTCAGCTATCTCTGGCTTGACAGCTACTTCTCACAAAAATAACCATGTGTTACCTGTAATTAGAATACATTTGGTAAACTACAAAAAGAGTTGCAGAAAGCCATTCGAGACACTGAAGCCCATTGTTATTCAGCACTCGGTTAGTCTCAGACACAAGTGCAGCCAAACCAGTGCCAGCGAGGACAGCCACTACTGCATTGCTCTGCATCCAGAATCGTTCCACCTGTGAAAGAGACCAGTAGGTCTAGTTGACTAGTTTATTCTATCAATCAGGTACTTATATATTTTTTAAATATACTGCGTACACCTAGTTGCATATGCCTGTTGTCATTCCAATTTTGTTAGCTGATTTCCCCAATCCAAGCCCAGGTCATTTTGTTTTTCTATTTTCAAACATTCTTCCTTCCCAGTTTGACAGGTGCATCTCCCTTTTTAGATCCACACATTTACTTCAATACTGTGGCCTTACTCTTGAACTCCAGTAACATACAGGCTGAAAGAGGTAGAGAAATGCTTTTGCTTTACTCCTGATGTTTCCTTCCACATGGAGAAGCTCCACTGTCCTGGCCTCTCTCTGACCCCTCACGTATTTCCTCCTGTAGAATGTAGGGACTGATCCAACTGGGGAGTTTGGGAGCTGGGACTCAGCCTGCAGGGCCTTCCCTTTTCCTCTCCCTTTCTCCTGGAAGTGAGCTATCCACAGGAAGCACCTGACCAGGGGCAGAGTCTGTCTCTATGGGACCAGTAGGGTGGGGGAGACATGGGAGGAGGCCTGCCCTGCACAGTACTGCCTGTGACTAGTGGGTAAATCTGTTCATTCTGAGATGCTAAAAGAGGAAGCCCAGATATAAGCCACATTTTCAAGTCTCACTATTATCAGTAATAAAGGTGATTCTCCCACCCATTATAGTGGATTACCTTCTCAATTGATTCAGAACTCAGGTGATTAAGTAGGGTAGTATTTATTAGGCTTCCTGAACACAGACACACACACAAAGACCAGCTGGTTTCAGCTGTCAAAAAAGAGCTATTGATATTTACAGAGATTCTATTATAAGTAAAAGAAATACTCTAATCTCAGAGACTGCTGCCAAGGAAAACAGAAACACAGTTGCTCTCTTGCCTAGGCCTGGGATGGGGGAGGTAAGAATAAGGGAGTATGTGGTTAAGTGCCCTCAATTGCAATTCATATTTCTTTTGCTATTAAAAAATTCCAGGAGAAATGCTGTTGTGCCTGTATTTGCAAGCGCGCACGCATACACATACATACACACACACACACACACACACACACACACACACACACACACACACGACTGACTTAAATTTACCTTACGTTTATTTTTCTATTTAACGACTGTGTTAATTAAACACTGCATTCTTTTTATACTAAAAAGAGGCCTTAGCTGCACCGACTCAATAATTTAACTTTGATTTATAAAAATGTAAACACAATTTTAACTATTCCTCAAGTAATCTGCTCTTCTACAAGATTCATGAAATGCAAATTTGTACATTCTTCTCAAACATTCTGGTCAAAGGATATATTTAAGTAAAACTTACCACACCCATGAAAAGTGGTTTTGAAATATCTAAATTTGCTCTCCAAGCAAAGAACAATGAATAAATGCAAAACATTCCAGTAAAAAGCCATACTAATGATAGATTCTGCCTGTCCCTACAAAAAATAATAAAAATATATCTAAAATATTTATATACATATACATGAATATCAATATCACAGGACTGTAAGCTACTAGAACTATAAAAACTTTCCATTTTTAACTAGGATCAAAGAGAGATGTCAGTGTTTAAAATCTGAGTTGAAACAACTAAAATATAGTAATAAATTTGAACTACAACTTGGGACTATGCAGTAAAGGATATAAAGCTAACAATCACAGAATAAATACAAACTAATAATTTTGTTAAATTTCAGAAGTGATCAAATATATGCAAAACAAATATTTTCATGCTTGAAATAATAAAGATTTAAGAATGATAAATCTCAATACTGGTGTGAATGCAGCAGTATGACAGTATATGTTAGTATAATCCTTCAGAAAAGTTAATTTAATAACATCTATATCAGGAGCCTTAAAAATATTAATAATCATTGACTCAGTTATGTGGCATGCAGGCATAAATCTTTAAGCAATAACCAGAAATATGAATAAAGATTAATCCATAAAAATGCTTTGGTATTATTTATAATAGTGGAAAGAGTGGAAGCAATCTAAAGACTTCTCAATAGAAGAACATTTAAATTAATTCTCCTGTGGTCATAGGATGTTCTATTATATAGACATTTAAATGATTTTAAGTATTTTTATAGTATGGAAAAATGTTCCTAATACCATGTTTAAGTGTTAAGAAAACTATAGATAGATATGGAAATATATATTTGCATACAAATATATACATTCAAAAGACTAATGAATTAATTAATGGGTATTTATCGAGCTACATTGTTCAGTGTTTCTTTTGTAATCAGGGGCTACTTTTATTATCAGAGGAATTTAAATAATTGCTTCTTTTTAAGATCAGCACTAATCGGTTATGGCAGAGTAAGGGATCAAGCCTGAAGTTTAGGATGTCAAATAACTGCCTACTTAGACAGTAATATACTGCTCAATTTCTTGAAATCATTGATTTAGAATCAGAATAAAAATAAGAAAGTAATACATATTTATCTTAATAGATAGCGAGGAGACTCACTTATTTGAAGTATAAAATAATACTGGCAATGTCCTACAGTGACATACTGAAAACATTAATTCATTTCATGAACACAGAAAAATAACAGAAAAAGGCATTCTATTACTTACTTTCTCGCTAAACATATATTTGCACAAACTGCAAGGGCTTGGATGTTGAATGAGAGTTCAGTCCTCATATTTGTGACTTGAGAACTGCAAAAAACAACCTAACTTATTGTTGGGAGAAAACAATTTGATTAATTCCAAATAAAATATTCCTTATAGGATACATTTGATTATATATTGAACAATCATAAGGGCTGTGGTCAGATTTTAAAATGTTGTCTTTTAAAGTTGGAAGACACAAAGTGCAATAGAAACAGTTAAATAGTTCCAGGGTGTTTTCCAATTGTCACATTTGGTTACCAACTTACGTAATTTGGAATAGGACCAGAACAAATAATTCTTCTGTATTTTTGATATTGGATTACTGTATAGAATATCCCTGACTGGTTTGGTAGTAAGCTGTCTGAAATGAGTTTCTGCATTTTTTCCTGTTGCCAGTGTAGACATAGTCAATAGTGATTTAGCAACTGGTAACAAAATTAATTCTAATAACTTTCTTGAAATCTAATATGAAGAAAATAAAGGCCATGAGAGATGATTCCCAGCTATTCTTTTGCGGGTTCTTTTTTCTTACATGGCTTATTTTCTATATTATTTGTTTTGGTTCAAAGAACATTTAAGCAATCTCAGAGAAATGTATTATTTTTTTTCCTACAATTAAACTAAATTCTTCCATTAACTCATATGCATTTTCAGGTGCTGAGTTCTAAAATAGCTTCTGCTCTAGCTGTCTCCAAAATGACTCTATACATCATCTCAAAGAACTTTCTTCTCCCTACCGGCAATTTCACTGGAGAAAATGTGATACCATAATTATGGAAACCATACAATGTGTATTTTACTAATGAAGACTCATCTACTATGAGAAGATATCCTTACTCATTTTCAAATACACTTGAAAAATTGATTCCAGCATGAGGCCCATTTCAAACCGTTCTTCAAAAGGAATGAAGTCAGTCTCAAAATTAATTCTTGGAGAGCTATTGCTTAAGTGTAAGTGCAAAAAGATGGTCACTGCCTAAGGTTAGATTAAATAATTTCCTTATACAGGATTGCAATTTAGAGATATGCATGGGGAAAAATTTAATTTGCTTGACTGAAAAAGGGTAGATGATTAGCTTCTATCGTTTTGAAGGATTTTCTCATAAGTTAATTATGAGTTCCATTTTTCAGCACTCCTGCCCACCTGAAACAATAAAAGACTAGAATGCTAAAATTACACCTTCATTCTATATGAAGACTTAGTCCACACAAAAGTGTGAGTGTGAGTGGTCATCACTTTTGTCAAGTCTTTTTTCTGGGTATACAACCTGCTATTATTTTAATGTAAAGGAGGCCTTTAAGTCTCCCAATAGATGACTTTTACGTGCAACTAATAAAAGTTAGACATATGGTCTAGGATTACTCTCGAGAGTTCTGTGGAGTTCATGTAGGGTTTGCTAAGACAAAATATACCAGTTATCCTTAATGCTATAACAATCTCTGGAAGGTAGACAGAAAAGAGCAGGCAGTGAGTCCTTCGGCACGGAGCAAAGCAGAATAAAGTAAAAGCCCAGAAATACTGATATGACTGTCTTTATCTTTATTTCATTTATTTATTTTTTGAGACAGCATCTCACTCTGTCACCCAGGCTGGTATACAGTGGCATGATGATGGCTCACTGGAGGCTCAACCTCCTGGGCTCAAGTGATCCTCTCACTTCAGCCCCCGGAGTGCTCTGACTACAGGCACACACCACCATGCCTGGGTAATTTTTTAAAAAAATGTTTTGTAGGTTGGGTGCGGTAGCTCACTCCTGTAATCCCAGCTTTTTGGGAGGCTGAGGCAGGTGGATGACTTGAGGTCAGGAGTTTGAGACCAGGATGGCCAACATGGCAAGACCCTGTCTCTGCTAAAAATACAAAAATTAGCTGGGTGTGGTGGCACGAACCTGTAATCCCAGATACTCAGGTGGCTGAGGTGGGAGGATCACTTGAACCTAGGAGGCAGAGGTTGCAATGAGCAGAGATCGCACCACTGCACTCCAGGCTGGGTGACAGAGCAAGACTCTTTCTCAAAAAAGAAAAAGTGTTTTGCAGACACAAGGTCTCACTAAATTGCTCAGGCTGGTTTCAAACTCCTGGGCTCAAGTGATCCTCCCACTTTGGCTTCCCAAAGAGCTAGGATTACAGGCATGAGCCACCGTACCCAGCACCATCTTTATTTTCAAAAAAGAAAACTAAGCTTCCTGTTCCATTCCCGCAACAAAAATGAGAAAGCCACAAAAGTCTCACACATAAAAGGAAATATTTAAAACCAATGGTGAGAACCATCAAAAGGTTATGTGAAAGTAATTGATGGCAGGGAGATATTTTCAAGATATGATGTAAAATGAAAAACAGCAGCCCAATAAAACAGTATGTTTAGTGTGATCCTACTTTTAAAAATAAACAAAAATCCTAAAAATATTAGAAAAATATAGTCCAAAATATTAACAGATTAATAATAGTGGTTATCTCTACATGTTGGATTTATAGGTAGTTTTTATTTTCTTAATTTTGCTTATTTGTATTTTCTATAAAGATTATGTACCTTTTTTGGAAGTAGAAAAAAGAAGTTTAAAAACAAAGGAAGGAAGGATGGCTAGAAAAATGCAAGCTAGTAAGTAAATTACACCAAAATCGTGAGAACTCATGAAATGCCTCACATGTAAAGTTGAAATATTCTCCTCATAGTTTTTTTCAAACAGCCCCAAGAGTTCCAAATTAGTAATTAGTTAGGATACCACTTTAGTGTTATAGAAACCTATTTTCTTCCAAAATTTTGTATCAAGTTGGTATGGATATCTTTCCACTTGTAAAGATGTAGATTTTAAATCTACATCTAAATCCACTTCTAAAATCTGTAGATTTTAAAGCAAATATTAAACCAGTTTTCAAAGAATACTATTGAATAATATAGATGGATATATATTTGCTTAAGCCAGCTCTAATAAGGTTGGATGTTAAAAATATGTAAGTCAAAGATAGAGCTTATGGCAAGGATAGCCTAAAGAAGTCATAGGAGACATTACATAAATTAAGCTCTGAAGAATTAAAAACCAAAATAACAAGAAAATAGTTGTTCAAATTGTGCTGAATACAATGTTATAAAATGTACATAAAATAAAGACAATGTGGGCCGGGCGTGGTGGCTGACGCCTGTAATCCAAGCACTTTGGAGGCCAAGGCAGGTAGATCACCTGAGGTTGGGAGTACAAGACCAGCCTGACCAACATGGTGAAAGCCCGTCTTTCAAAAAAAAATAAAAGAAAAAAATAAAGACAATGTAAAAGCCAGAACAAACAACACATTATGTATAAAACAATACTACACCGACTGGGTAATTTTATATCTAATTGAAGGTTAAAACATTTTAGTTCTACAAATGCTCTATATAGTACCCTAATATTCTCATTCACTGTTGTGTTTATTGCTCATTTTAAGCTCTTACTGAAGGAGGTGCTAAAAATATTTGACGGTACAGCTGGCCCTCTGTATCCATGGGTCTGCCTCCGTGGATTCAACCAACCTTAAATAAAAAATATTTGGAGAAAAGAACCGTCTTTACAAACACATACAGACGCTTTTTCTTGTCATTATTTCCTAAACAATACAGCATAACAACTATTTACCTTGCATTTACATTGTACTAGGTATGATAATCTAGAGAAGATTTAAAGTATACAAGAGGATGTCCATAGGTTATATGCAAATATTATGTCATTTTGTATCACGACTTGAGCACCCATGGATTTTTATATCCTCAGGAGGTCCTGTAACGAATACTCCATGGATACTGAGGGATAACTGTAAATACAAACAACTGTTAACTGTAGAGGTGAAAACTACTTCTCAGACATACTTTGCTACAAAGAGATAAACTCAGAAATCCCTAAAAGCGCTTAAATGAACTAACAGAGAATTAATTTTAAAATAGTTTCAAATATTTCATACTCACAGCAATATTTCAGACATACTGGATCCTACTTCAGATTTGGCCTAAACACAAAAGACAAAAGTTTATTTGCACAAGCATTAAACTGCAGCTTTATTAGGCTGTCGTACTTTAACAATCTTAACTTAAAAGATACAGGTTTATTTTATTTTATTTTAGGTTCCAGGATACATGTGCAGGTTTGTTATACAGGTAAATTGCATGTCAAGGGGGTTTGGTGTACAGATTATTTCATCACCCAGGTAATAAGCATAGTACTCCATCATTTTTTTGATCTGCTCCCTCCTTCTACCCTCAAGTACACATGTTCATGTGTACTTAATGTTTAGCTCCCACTTACAAATTAGAACATGTGGTATTTGGTTTTCTGTTTCTGACTTTGCTAGGACATAAACTCATTCTTCTTTGGCTGTGTAGTATTCCACGGTGTATATGTTACCGTATTTTAAAAAATCCAGTCTACCGTTGATGGGCATTTAGGTTGATTCTAGGTCTTTGCTATTGTGAATAGTGTTGTGATAAAGATACGTGTGCATATATCTTTACAGCAGAACAATTTATATCCCTTTGGGTATACAGCCAATAATGGGATTGCTGGGTTGGATGGTAATTGTGTTTCAAGTTCTTTCAGAAATCGCCACATTATTTTCCACAATGGTCGAACTAATTTACATTCCCACCAGCAGTGTAGTAGCATTCTCTTTTTTCCAAAACCTCACCAGCGTGTTTTTTGACTTTTTCATATAATAAAAGCCATTCTGACTTGTGTGAGACAGTATTGCATTGTGGTTTTGATTTTCATTTCTCTAATGATTAGTGATATTGAGCATGTTTTCATATGCTTTTTGGCTGTGTGTATGTTTAAAACATACAAGTTTGAAATGTACAATTCACCATTTCTCTTCTCTCAAAGTCTTTAATCAGAGTCGTACTGAATTTTTAAAGAGAAGTCAGTGAAAACTAATTGGGACATCCTTTAAGAAGAATTTCAGAAATAATAATTGGCAGGTTGGGCACGGTGGCTCACGTCTGTAATCCTAGCACTTTGGGAAGCCAAGGTAGGTGGACCACGAGGTCAGGAGTTCGAGGCCAGTCTGGCCAGCATGGTGAAACCCTGTCTCTACAAAAAATAGCCGAGCATGGTGGTGCGCACCTGTAATCCCAGCTACTTGGGAGGCTGAGGCAGGAGAATCACTTGAACCCAGGAGGTGGAGGTTGCAGTGAGCCAAGATAGCGCCACTGCACTCCCACCTGGGTGACAGAGCAAGACTCTCTCTCAAAAAAGTAATAACAATTGGCTAGAAATCAGTTAAACTATTCCAGCAAAAATGATTAACATGTTAATAAATTAATAACCTTTTTACACTTCCATTATAGTTTTTTCTTAAGCTCTTTATGAGCACTTTGATTAAAATTCATTACAACCTGTTCATCTATAATTTCACAATTATGTATGAATAATATAAATTTCAAATCAAGAATGGTCCTCAGACAATATTTTTATGAAATAACCAATATAAGTAAAGCAGAGTATAAATGTAAATAAAGTATCAAATTCTCTAAGTCAAAATAATAATTTTCCTTTCTATTAATCTATTTCATGTGAAATACCTCCTACATATAAAAAATATATAGAATACACATTTAAGTCTCAAAGAGCTTTTTAAAAACTCTACAGATCCATCATTCATTTAAGAAACAAAATTTCATCAATATCATAAGGTATCTCACAAAGCCCTCAAAGACTTTCTCTTCCTTATCCCACAGTAGTAACTACTACCTTGAATTTGGTGTTATTTCCCTCTTTTTTATAAATATATGGTCCTACCACTTTCTTATGTGCCCATGATCAATAGATTGTTTAGTTTTCACATGGTTTAGAGTTTTGTGTAAGTGGTATTATATACTATGTACTCTTCTGAATTTGCTTTCTTAAATAGGACACAAAAGTACAAACCAAGAAAGAAAAACCTGATGTAACTGTCTATATGAAAATAAAAAGCTTCTGCTTATCCTTTCATTTTTCAGATAATCTTTACTGCAACTACATTTAATGTGTTCCCTTAACATGTCTTAGGAAAAGCAAAGCCTTTTGAACTTTGGAGCACAATATTTCCATTTAGTGAACTCATATCTTATGAGGCATTTACAGATATGTCTTCAGTTTTAACAATGAGATACTAACATAAACACTGTTCATCAAATATGCAATAAAAAAAAAAAAGAAGAAGTGGTTTGGTCAAGGTAAATTTTAAAATTTGAGAATTTTTTTTCCTTCAATCTTTTCCAGATAGTTTTATTGACAGATCAAGTGCCCACAGTGACTCAGTGCTAACAAGACTGAAATGCTTCAACTGTAGGTGGAAGACTTTTTAATGATTGCTACCCTAAAAAATATATTCAGGATATATAACTATATGATGTCAAATTAAGTGATTCTGACTTTCCTCTAACTTATATCAAAGGTCATATTCCGAGGGGCAAGTTGTTATATAAATAACCAAAATAAAAATTTGATCCACTGTCATTGATAAATACTGTTTTTTCAGTCAAGACCCAGGCAGAGCACCAAAGTTTTGCCACTTGTTTCCTTAGAAGGGCTTTAAATATGAATTTACCAGGCTGAAGGTTCCATATTCTTCCCTGAGAAAATGTGTCAAAAATCCTTGCAGTGTTGTCTGGTCTCCCCAGGTCCACCGGGCGTGATTAAGGTAAGATGAGATGGGAAGGTGGACATAGGGCAGCAAACCAGCAGAGAAGTACAGGCTCAGTTTCAACAAAGAGCCCAGGGAGAGTTCCTGCATCAGAGCACATTGGGCAGTATAACAATGTTTATTTTAGTAGATTCATCCTGGAACTTCAAGAACATATCAAGGAAAACATCAAATATGTTTACTCAAAGCTGATCTCCCAATTTATATTAAGTCACCACAGAACACTATGTTAAACCTTCTGATTACTATGGATTACTAGAAAATTGCATCAGCCTGAACTCCTTTGCATGGCAGGTGAAAGCCGAGTGAAGCAAATAATATTAGCAAAGGTTCATGAGTATCATGTTTATTGCATCACTTACATTTAAAACCATGTGATGACAAGCAACATTGCACAGCTAAGATAACCTGCTTGGAAGTGATTATGTGCTGTATGGCTGATTTTGAATATGCCCAGAATACTGTTCTAAGACCAATTCACTTCATCGTCACTATTAGGAGTAGACTTCGACCATATATATTACTATGATTATATGTTGACTATTCTTTCAACAATGATTTTGAACATTTCATAGAAATGTTTGGCATAAATGAAACTAGCTTTTATATAAACTCCAAGCTCATCCAAACACTTTTCCCCCCTCAATTTACACACAGGATGGACTATTAAAGAAAATTACTTGTTATACTTAACAATGCTGCTTCATATACCTTATTTAGGAAAATATATTTCTCATTTGTATAATACTTTTCTTAAACAAAGGACAATATCAATAATGTTTTATAAAGATTAAATCCAAAAGAGTATGAATTCTGATATATTCATTCAATTCTTGCTTATTAGAGTCAAGATTCAAATACTGGTTAGTTAACTGGAAAAGGTGGTCTCTTAGAAATATCATATTTGGAAATTGCCAATGTTTCCTTTACAAAAAGAGAAATTCATATGTGAGAATACAAGAATCAAGGTTCACATTCACCAGAAGTAGAACAAGCGGTTGATTTATATTAGCATTTTCAAATAAACATTCTTAATTGAAAATGAAGTGTTTTATTATAGTACTGATTTCATTTGAGATTTCTATAGCAGTAATGAGATGCATAAAAAATGATGGCATGAAAGGAGTGTGAGAAATAATCTCACAACATGCCTTTGCTATTCTTAAAAGTGGTTTTAAAGAAAGTACATGCTTACTTTTGCACAGTTTCTGCATATTATTAAGTTGAATTTAGAATGGTAAGATGCAGTTGCTGCAGAATTTTCCTTTTGTGTGAGAAATAAAAAGGGAGACAATTACATGAGAGCTACTGCAGAGCTGGGGAATAAGTAGTTCATAGTCCTGACTGCACATTAAAATCACCTGGGAGCTTCTTAAAAACACTAACCCCAGATCACTTATATAAGAATTTTTTGGGGATGAATCAAGTTTTAGCATAAAAATGTGTATATATATACACACTATGTATGTTATGTGCATATAGATACATATATACGTATGTACCTACATTACTATGTATATATATGTAAACATCTGTGTATAAATACACACAAACACACGCTAACTTTTTTTTTTTTTTGAGATGGAGTCTCACTCTGCTGCCCAGGCTGGAGTGCAATGGCATGATCTTGGCTCACTGTAACCTCCGCCTCCTGGGTTCAAGCGATTCTCCTGCCTCAGCCTCCTGAGTGGCTGGGATTACAGGCGTGCGACACCATGCCCGGCCAATTTTTGTATTTTTAGTAGAGATGGGGTTTCACCATGTTGGTCAGGCTGGTCTTGGACTCCTGATCTCCGGATCCGCCTGACTGAGCCTCCCGAAGTGCTGGGATTACCGGTGTGAGCCACTGCACCCAGCCCAAACACAGACTTTTTAAAAGCTTCTCAGATAAGTAAGTATCCAGGGTTGAAACCAACTGACTCAGGACCTTCTGCTGTGTCTCATATCACCTCACAGGGAGATCCAACTACTCTGTTACTTCAATGGTAGGCCTTATTTTCTAGCCTCTGCTTTTTAACGAATGGGCAATAAACAGTCATAGTTCTCAAAATTTCAGCACTGTCTGGTGGCTCACCAGACAGTGAAGGGAAAATATGCCCTTAGTCCAGGATCCAAAATTATTAACTCTGAATCCTCCATGTTTTACACAAAGTACATGCCTCTCCTTTCAATCAACAAACACGAAACATGAGCTGAGAATGCACCCCTCCAATGTCTGTTCAGGTCAAAAGCCTGAGTAAGATGACTGATACTAGAGGGAGATGTATCCATCCACCCACCCTGATTCACAAGAGAAATATTTGGGCCTCCTTCTCATATTCCATAGGAAAGCTTCACTGAGTTATATTTCATATCTCCATTTTTAATCAAGGGTTTATATAATAAAAGGCCATAAAAAGAACTTGCTGTATATACTGTTAAAGACACTGCCTGTTATGCTGTCTGATAAGCTTTATATATGGACTTACATGATTGACTTCACAAAATTCAGTGCCAAGGAAAAGTAATTTCCTGTCAACTGCTATGTTTCCCTTTTACTTACCTTTTCTTTTTCTTTTAACTTTTTTTTTTTTTTTTTTTCTGAGACAAAGTCTTGCTCTGTTGCCCAGGCTGGAGTGCAGTGATGTGGATGGATCTTGGCTCACTACAACCTCTGCCTCTTGGGTTCAAGCAATTCTCCTGTGTCAGTCTCCTGAGTAGGTAGACTACGGGTGCATGCCACCATGCCAGCTGTTTTATATTTTTTAGTAGAGATAGGGTTTCACCGTGTTGCCAAGCTGGTCTTGAACTCCTGAGCTCAGGCAATCCACCTGCCTGGGCCTCCCAAAATGCTAGGAATTATAGGCGTGAGCTACTGCACCCGGCCCCTTTTACTTACTTTTTAATCACATCATAAAACTTTTATAACCTCCAGGTTACCCTTTTTGGTTTGCTGTTAAGAAGCTAAGAAGCAAAATGTGTTCAAGTATAGTAAATATAGTTATCTAAAGCTTTGGTATAATTATTTCTCATTTCTAGGTAATTTATGTGTTTTCTATTATAATTCTGATTATAGCCAGGTATAATGAACAAATAATAAAAGGATAAATAAAGCTGAGTTTGTACACAAACAAACAATATAGTAAAAAGACTCTAGCACTGGCTTTGTATATAGACTATTTTAACCTCTGGGTACTAAATCTCTCAATACCTAATGAAGTCATTTTCCTATGTTGCTTTATATTTCACTGTTTTTTATTTCAGATAAAGAAGAAATAACAATAAATCAGTTTTAATTCTAGGGAATCCGTTTTGAGAAAACAGCACTGTTATTTACCAGAGATTTTATTATTTAGTTCACAATAGCAGTGATGTCTGTTTGTTGAGAGCTGACTCTTTAGCATCTGGAACCAGCAAATGGCACAGGGCAGGGACTCGGCACACAGTTAAATGAATAAATAAGTATGATGACACACCACTCTATGTCTTAGAATGTATAAAACAATAAGAAAATCTGATATTGTTGCTTTAAGTCCTTTCAGCCTACTTTCATTGAGGTGCTGTTCAGAATCAGTCGCAAAATTATGGAACAGGCCAGATGCCACTGCAATCAATACTGCATAATTTTTGTAAATCCTATTTTTTTCAGTCAATATTGTAGGCCCTAAGGTTATTCAAGCTTTACATGAAACCCAAGAAAAATTAAAGCCTGAAATTTTCTCATAACGAAAATGTTATATTAGACCTAAGTAAAATGTTGTACATTTTTATTTTTCAAAATTCAAAAACCTACCTTCTTTTTTAAAAGTCGAAAGAGAATCCAAGGTATTATGCACAAAACATAGAGTATTATTGTGTGCTGGTTACATAAGCTGAGGCCACAGCAGAAAGCACCAATTTTAGCTATCTGAAAATAAATTAAAAAAAAAATTAAGTAAAAAATTCACCTAAAACTCTAAGAACAATAATAAAAAGCCATTTTTATATTAAAACCAAGCATTTGTCTTATAAGTTAGGTTAAAAATCAACCTTTAAGACACAAGTAGTTATACCTTTAATAGTCCCTAATATTTATCACTATTATTTTTGTTAAGTTTCCATGTTCATCAAATAATTGCAGTTTAATCTTAAATAACTGTTTTGAAACCAACTTGTAGAAAATCCTGTATGATAAACAGGTTAAGTTGTAATAGTAATAGGGTATTGTGTAATGCTTATTCAAGCAAAATCTATAATTGAAATTCATCAATTGTTTTTTCTCCTATTAAACAAATGAAATATAACCTCTTGTATTTAGAAACCTGGTTATCTCTGGGTGGTGTTTTTGAGTTTTTTGAATGTGTGTTAGTTGCATAACGACAAAGATTCTCTCCTTGACCAAACTCAAGTCAGGCTCCTCTGAACTCCTCCCAAGTAAGTCTTGACTTTTGGGTTTCCATGCTCATCTCTGCATTGTCCAATTTTAGCATGAATCCTGCCAAGTCAGTTTCGCTAGAACCCTCATCCTCAATATCTGATCAAGTTCTTCATCCACTACCATTCCCCAGGTGGTGTCTGATCGCCCTGGCCTGCTTTTAGCCAGAATTCAGTCAAATTGGTTTAGCTAGAATCCCCCTTTACCCCTGATGTTTCCTCTCAGTAATTTTCTATCCACTGACTCCCATGCTGCTCCTTGGCTATAAATTCCCACTTTTCCTTGTATTTTGAGTTGAGCCTGATTTCTTTCCCCTACTGCAAAACCCCTTTGCAGCTGTCCTTATACGTGAACCTGAGAAGCGTGCCTTCTCACTCTTTAAAAGGTGTATTGAATAATTTTTTAAGATAGACATATTTTAAGCCCCAAAAACCCCTGTAACAGCATCACAGGAAACCACACATAAACCATGATGTTCTTTTGTTCCTACACTCTTGAACAATACAAGGCTGCCTATACTAAGATGATTTGGCATTTCCCAATGTGTAGACTCAAAGTTTTTAGAAGATAGGGTTCTTTTACATGTCAAGTGATTTTGATGATAGTGTTTATCTTAGAATTCATAGTAATTTCTTCTGAACTACTTTCATGTTTTACATTTGATACTCTTCTTTTAGGTAAGTAAATTACAAATTTGACCTTTTTTGGCAATTAAGGAGTGAGTCAATGTACTATCATTTAAGGGGGCCAGTCCAGAGTTTGGCAACTTCTGATAACATAACCAAATGATGGTGAATTAACCAACAAGCCTTTCTTTCCTGTGGGACACACAAGAGAGTTCATAATCCTCTCATTCTCCAAAAACCTTCTCAACTCTGAGGGAAAAAAAGTGTCATGTTTTTATAAGGGTTATCGTGGTTCCATCCATAATAAAAAAGACTGAGATCATTTTCTCTCTCAACATGCTAGCTTATCCTGACAGTAATCAGAACAGATAAATCGTATTTAAGCCAACATTAAAAAGAAACACATCTGTCTAAAAATTAAAACAAAAACTGATTTCACTTTGATCAAAATAGGTTACCTTTGATCTCTCCTTTGCAGTTGCTGCTTCCTCAAAATGTACAGTAAGAGCCATAAGCAGCCCCACAAACAGATTGTTTAAGCTAAAAACCTCTGCTGCAATGGACCACTGCCATGTTAGACGAGAAAATGAAAACACCCCCGCAGCAAGGATTCCTCCAGCAGATGAGCCAGAAAGCCTGCAAACACAGATAACATGAAATCTTCTTTCCCAACAAAAAGAACTTTATTTTCCTTTTTGTAAACTACCAGCAGAAATTATGAATGTCACCCAGCACTATTCCAACACATTATATGGTTGATACATTACCTCATATAATTTTTTTCAACAGATTTTAATCAGGAAGTTCATATGTTAACCTATTAATGAACAAATAAACAAACCTATGGCTAGAATGAGGTTCAGTCCTCAGATGTAACTGCTGGGATTCACGCCAGTTCAGAAAACTGAAGACAAAGTAGCTAGAGAGAGAACAAACCTGTGTCATTTTATTGCTCTACCCATGAAGAAGGATGATCTAGTTAAGACCTAAATGTTTGATTGTAAAAATTAATGAAATGAAAAAATATTTATTAAGAAAAATGCATTCTCACTTCAGGTAGAATGTTTGAACCTAGATACCCTCTATTTTCATCTCTTAGCACGTGGCAAAGAATGTCTTGACCACAAGAGTTGATGATTTTTTAAATATCCTATACAGTGCAGTTCTTAGTTTGCGTTTTTTTCTTTAGACAAAGCTGAAGTTAAAACTAATTTTTTTTCTAAAGAAGAAGATAGAAATATGAATTTCAGTAACACCAGAACAATCACTTAGAAACAAATTTCTCACCCATAAATGCCAACAAATCCCATACCTTCAAAACAATCAGGAATCTGGATCTCAGTTCAGAGACTTGATTTGAGACTGGTAATGTGGCTGAATTTACTAGCGCATTTCAAACAAAACAACTTTCCATTTCCTTATAAATCTAAAACTATGAAAATGAAAGCTATTGTGAAATGCCTATTTCTAATAGTGTTAAAAATTCAACAAGCATTATTGTGTCTAACAATTATCATTTCTATAGCTCCAAATCATTGATTTTCAACTATATTCTTTTGTATAAGAAGTTGCAGAGTAGTTCTATGGCTTTTAATCAATCATTATTTTTAAATGATTAAATAAAAATCTCAGTATCAGCAAACCTCTTTTTTCTTTGAGTTTGTTTGCAACTTATTTCTGTTTTCTTTTTCTTATAAAAATCAGCAGTTTCCTGTTTCTTTCAGTTTCCCATTCTCCCAGTGACCCTTTCAACACATTGCTATTGTTTCCTTTCAAATTAATTTCCTATCTGCTCACTCCTTTCTATTTGTACTTTTACTGCCTTCGACTTAATTATTTTAAGAGTTCCCTAATTTGTCTTCTGTTTTTCAAGCTATTCTGCTATATAACATCATATCAAGTTTCCTAAAACATACTCTTTATGACTACCCAGCCCAAAAACTGAAGGACTCTGTGCTGCTTTGAAGGGTAAGTTCTAAATCAGCCAGCCTGGAATCTAGGCTTCCAATAAGCTGGATTCCACTCATTCACTACTGATCAACATTATTCTCTCCACCAATTGTCAGGCTCATCAGAATTTCCTCATAAGACACACTTATGCCTAGCACTATACCTTTGCTCATTCTGTAGCCCTGAATCTAATGTCCTCCTTACTATTTATTTAAATCCTACTTCTCAAATGTTGCTTCAATTCCTAGGTTTTTAGCCCATTCTGTAAATCTACAGTATTTAATTGTCTGTAACAATTAATTTAACATTGTTTGTGAAATGTGAATTGTTGTTAAATTTCATTTATATTGGAAGTATCTAGCCCTAAGCACCCAAAACTTAGTGAATGAGAGAACAAATTAAAATATTTCTAACACTTCTAAAGGAACTTCTATGTTTCATATGTCAGTACTATTTTGAAAGTCAGTGTAAGATACAAGAGTCCTTCCTCTACTTAAAACCGAAATTACCATCCTTGGAGAAATGGCCAGTTCTAGAGCTGGGGTAGCTCTAGCACAAAATTAGTTTGAAACATCTTGGGCTGGAAAGTAAAGAAGTGCTCAAAGAATGATGGGGGCATGACAGGACACAGGAGCCAACTTAAAAAGGCTCCCACTGGCCAAATCTTGGATAATTTAAGCATCAAAAACAGTTATAGTAATACCATGTAACTTACTGAATACACAAAAATCCATGCATCTACTGATGTAAAGAAATAGGTGAGAAGAGAATATCATTGGCCTTTCCACAGAAAATCAACTATTAATTGTAGAAAAAAATGATTGAATTAGAAATCACCATTTGGCAGTCATCTTAATAATAATCAATGAATACCAAAACTAGTCGGTAAGGTTTTGGAGTAACAGAATATGTATAGTCTCAAGGCACCTCCCTATAAATAGATGAATTACTAAGGGAAAAATGGTAACTTAACAGTAACGAAAACCGTCAGACACTATCTTAACCACATGACCAAAATTAACAGCATTAGTAACAGGAAAACATCACATGCTTCCCAATCTATTCTAGTGAAAAGAATACAGCATCATTTCTACAGTATTCCTGCAGAAATGTGTTACCTGAAACTAAGCAGAATAAAATCCTGATATAAATGAATCCACAGGAAGAAAACTCAACCTTCACTAATCTACAGTGATTTTTAACACATTCTTTCACTCAGGAAGGCATCCTAAAGCATTTGAACTGTTGACATTAATTATTAGAATTATAAACTATGTTAACTGCCCTTTCAAATATTTCATAGATTTTAAAAATTGAAGAATGTAAGGTAAAATTTTTGGCTTCGATGATAACATTTATCTAGTTACCTTAGATTATTATACTTAGGTACATTAGTATTTTACTGAAGACTAATCCCGTATCAGCAAGGTCTATAATCTGAATCCTCTCTCTCCATCTCCCCACTAAGGTCAAGATGGCTTTGGAATAAATTCATGTACTCCTTCACCTGATTTTCCTCGGCATTAGAAAAATAATGTGTGAGACCGCTGAGTAAAGTAGTAGAAGACAAAGTAACTAATAGATTATAAAACCAGTAATGGAAATCAAATCTAAAATCTCAACCTTTTTAGCATCAGATGAACTTGCTCAGAAAACAAACTAAGTCTACAGTAGTCCTAATGTATTGCACACAAAAGCGTAGTGGATCTTTCCATTTGCTTGTTTCCCAACAGCAGCGTATGAGGGTCTGATTTTTTCCACATCCCAGTGAGCACTTGCTATCTAGCTTTTTAATTCTAGCCATCCTAGTTGGTGTGAAGTGGCATCTCACTGAAGTTTGAATTTGCATTTTCCAAAGGGCTAATGCTGCTGAGTATCCTGTGTTTATTGGCCATTTTTATATCTCCCTTGAAGAAATGTCTATTCAGATCCTTTGCTCATTTCTTAAATTGGATTGTGTTTTTATTATTGAATTGTAGAGTCCTTCCCAAGTTCCTTTTACTATGTTTCTTCTCGGCTAACCACAGCCAGAGTCACCCGTTTGCAACCAAGAACCCTGACTGGAACACACTGTCTTTCCTCTTTAGTATACTTCCCATAATATTTTCAAGGAAATCTGTGTGAAGAAATTCTGAAAATAAAATGCTCATGTTCTCTTAGTCTTGTCTAAAACAGGAGAGGAGGCACGCCTCTAAGAGCAGAAAGTCATTTGTACATCCATACATAGGATATATAGAATGTGAAACATTTTGGAGGACCCATCTGTTTTAGTATTCATGTTTTCATACAATAATCTGTATGGGGTAAGCCTATACGAATTTCTTTGATTTCAATAGGATTTTAAGTCAAACTCTGAATGCTCCTTAAAATGCACATATTTCAACACACTGCCTTTTTAAAAAGTTTACTTTATAACAGTTAATATGTGGGCTATTTATTGCTTATTTAAACGTTGACCAAATTGTCTACCATATCTGCCTAATCATCAACTCTCTTCACTTTGGAAGAAAAATTATCCAAATAATTTTTAAGACCTAAATGACTTTGGATTTTTGTAAACAGGATGATAGACAATTTAAACAACAGATTCTAACATTCTTCAAAAAACCTGAGATGACTGAACTACCATTTATATGGGTTTATGTTGTATTTTAGTCCAAGTAACACATACGTGTTTAATAGATTTTATTTCCAAAGATAGATTCAGCTAAGTCTTCCAAATTGGGTTTTTTTGTTTTTGTTTTCCCTTCATTCCTTATCCAGTTATGCAGCAACAAAAACAGACTGAAGATCAGGAGTCAGTTTATCAGAGCTATATGTATAAGACTCCCCTGTTAATACAAAAATAAAAAGCTAAAAGCAAAAAAAAAAAAAAGTTACTTTATGCTAAGACTCAGAATCAATCAACAGTTACTTGCCATGTAACATATGCAAACTAGTGGATTAAGAAGTTGAGATAGGCCAGGCGTGGTGACTCATGCCTGTAATCCCAGCACTTTGGGAGGACAAGGCAGGTGGATCACAAGGTCAGGAGACCAAGACCATCCTGGTTAACACGGTGAAACTCTGTCTCCACTAAAAATACAAAAAACTAGCGGGGTGTGGTGGCGTGTACCTGTAATCCCAGCTACTGGGGAGGCTGAGGCAGGAGAATCGCTTGGACCAGGGAGGCAGAAGTTGCAGTGAGCCGAGATTGCACCACTGCACTCCAGTCTGGGAAACAGAGCAAGACTCCGTCTCAAAAAAAAAAAAGTTGAGATAATCTGAAACATCTGTTGTGGAAAAACGCCACAAGCTCAGGAGGGATACACACAAGGTTATGTAGGTGGCAATTAATGCTCAGCTGAGTTTGAAGACTACAGAGACCATGGAGATGGAGCAGCAACCATCAGTCCACACAGCTGTGGACAGGTCTGTAGCAGCCTGAGCGAGGCTTTATTATGATAATAAATATTATTTTATCCTGGAGAAGCTGGATGGAGCCACCCTTTAGGGCTTTACTAGGTCAGAGGGACAGGAGGGCAAAAGGAGAGAAGGAGAAGAGGGAGAGTTAAAGGAATAAATCATGGGACCTAGATTGAACAGAAGAGGAAGTAAAGCCAGGAGAGAGCTAAGGGAGGAGGTAAGAAGGATGAGCAAAGGGCTGTGGGTGCCAGTTGTACCACAGACAGTGTAAGCCATCAATGAAATGAATGAAATGAAATCTAAAGTCATACTAGGGAGTGAAAAGTAGGTTGGGGAAGGGAACATCAAATTGTTAGCAGATGGAACAGGCCAGTTAAGCAAGATTAGACTCTACTGTTGAAAGCAGCCAGTGATGGAACAGAGCTTTGAAAAAGCTGTTCTCAAAATCGTAAGATTTTTCAAATTATTTGTCCTGAAAGTCTACCAGTGATTGGTACACGTGCATTAATCAGTCTGCAGGCTGACTGCAATGTAGAAACACAGGTCTGTGACCCGGTGCCATGACTTCACATGCATGCTGTTGTGAACCCCCACATCAGAACACAGCAAGTTGTGTCTGTGATTTGTACTGACACATCAACACATCAAGGGATGATGCCAGTAGTGATAAAGATGACAATTTTCTGATTGGAAGTCTTCAGTTAATTCACTAATTCTTCAAGAAAGCAGTCTCATAATATTGCTCAAGTCACATTTCCTATGCATCATCTGAGCATGCTTCGTTTCAGAGATAAATGACTACAAAGCAGGTTGGCATCAGGGATGATTTCATGAAGACACATTTCAGATTAAGGGTGAGGCTCAGTATCAGCCTCACATGTCCATATCTGCAGCCTCAACTTCTGTTCTCACTCTAGCCTTCTACTGAAATTGCTCTTGCTGAGGTCCCCATTGACAACAGGCTTTCTGAACCTCTCTGCTGTGTTGATCCCTGTTGATGATCACTCCTCTAAACACACTTAACTGAGTTGATGTCCGGGACCACAATCCCCTAGTTTTTCTTTTATGGCTCTGGATCTTCCTTCTGTGTTTTTTCTGAATGTCTCTTTTCCATTAATTTCTTTAAAGCTGGTTATTTCCCCAGATTTCATTCCCAAACAATTGCTCTTCTCACTCTACATACTCTAAGTGGCTAGAGTAATTTTATCCACTATCCTGATTTCAGCTGCTAACCACAAACTGAAAAATCCAGATCTGTTCCCAGCACCGCATTCTCCTGTACTGTTGGACTTAAATATCTCCAACCAACTATGGTACACCCCAATGCCAATGCAACTCTGGATGCCCATAGAACATGAATGTCAACATGTATAAAATTAATTTCTCATTCTCTTTTCTAAAAATGATTTCCTACTCCTGTATTCTTTTAGTGACTTTCATTATCCACCTGGTTATTTAAGAGACCTGATAGTGATCATGAAAGCTTTTTTTCCCTCTCTGTCAAACATCAACACACCCTGCCAATTTTATTTCTTAATAATTTTTAAAGCTAATCTTCTCTCCATCCATAACACCACCATCCCATTTTAGCTATTATCATCACCTGGACACAAATCAACCCAACAACATGGTAAGCCATCTGCCTCCAGTCCTATACACACCATTGCCAAAGACGTAAGAGATCCAAAACATATCTGACCTCACTCCTATCTGACTCCAACCCTTTAATACCCTCCCCTTTAATGATAAAACGTAACACAAGCTCCTCATTATGACATAAAAAGCCTTTCATGATCACATCTTTTAACATAACACGTCAAACTTTATGTTTCAGCAACACTAAATGACTTGCAAGTCCCTATACTTAAAAGTTGCTTCTCTACTTCGGGGTTTCTTTACAAATGAGGTTCTCTATATAGGCTGAGGATCCCTTATGTGAAATGCCTGGGACCAGAAGTGTTTCAAATTTTGGATTTTTTCAGAATTTGGAATATTTGAAGAACACATATCAGTTGAACATCTCTAATCAGAAAATCTGAAATCTGATATGCTCCAATGAGCACTCTCTTTGAACATCATGTAGTATTCAAAAAGTTTCACATATTGGAGCATTCTGGATTTTGGATTTTTGGATTAGAGATGCTTAACCTGTATGTGGAACATTGTTTTGCCTTCACTTGGCTAACTCCCACTTAACTGTTTACACTCAGTATAAGCATCACCTTTTGCAACTTTTCCCTGAAATATTTTTATTAAAACTAGGATACTTGCCCCTTCTCTAGGTTCTCATCAAATTAAATGCATTAAATGAGTATGAAATAGATTCTTTTATATTTCTAAAAAAAAAAACAATGACCCTGAGGAATATGAATAGTTCACTGTAACCTAATCAAAACACTATAAAGAAACCAGACTTGAAGAACTTAAAATCCTCTATATAATGTATTACAAAGTCAAAAAATAATTTTTGGACCATTGATAATATTAATCTGTCAGCATATTGGTATATTTTTAATTAAAAATTTATCTCACTATATATATACACATATATATATACACACACACACACATTATGTACATATGTATTATGTGTGTGTCCCTAGAAAAACTACTTGATTTTTTAAAAAACTAATTGTTTCCCATATATATTATTTTAGACATACTTTATTTTTAGTTTTTAATGCTCTCCAAATAGCAATGGTTTCTAATGACCTCAATACAAATCCAAACATTTTAAAATAATGCTTGATAAAATTACTTACACCATTATTTGGAAAGAAATTTTTTTAAACTGCAAAAAATTAAGACAAAAGATGTTTTGGTCTTGGAATAAGTTTTGTTTAGGAACTATGTCCTTTATTATTGCTGTCCTTTACTATTATATAAATGGTGCCTTGTTAACAAATGTTAAGGGAAACATTAAAGAATTCATTTTAAATTTATTATATTGATTTTATCTTAAATAAAATGTTTGTATGGATAGATCTTCCAGAAACTAAAGAATATTATTTTATCATTCTGTACTTTAATTCAAGTGTTTAAATATTCTTTTGGCAAGGGTATAGAATAATTTATTTTTAAAAACTTTCTATTTTCATATTAGTTTATTCCTTGTCTATAAGACAAATATTTCAAAGAGAATAATAAAATACAGACCGGGCATGGTGGCTCATCCCTGTAATCCTAGCACTTTGGGAGGCCAAGGCAGGGGATTGCTTGTACTTGGGGGTTCAGAACCACCAGCCTAGGCAACATAGTGACATTTCATCTCTACTAAAAAAAAAAAAAAAAAAAAAAGAACACCTGGGTGCGGTAGCACATGCCTGTATTCCCAGCTACACAGGAGGCTGAGGTGGGAGGACTGCTTGAGCCCAGGAGGTTGAGGCTGCAGTGAGCTGCGACAGCACCACTGTACTCCAGCCTGGGCAACAGAGTGACACGTCTGTCTCCAAAAAAATAAAATAAAATACAGATTCACAGTTACTCATATTGCCTTTCACATATTGATTTGCAAAGAAAGTTCCTTAATTTTCTCAAATTTTTGTGAAATTTCAAACAAAACACATCAAATTTCCCATCTTACATTTTACTGAGCCAAATAAAAATGAACCCTCCATATCAATAAGGCACTACATATTGGAGCTGGAAAACAAAATAAAATAAAAATATTAAATGTGCAGAAGGCTTACCTAGGTGATGCTACAAAAATCATAACAACAAATATATCTAAAGGCATATCTAGTCATACACTTGCTAAGAGAGATTACTGAGAAGCACTTTTATTATCTGTTTATCAAGAGTCTAAAAGAAAGGCATTTTCCTATGAGTCTACAGAATTCCTAGCACCTTCAATTAATCCACTATCCTTTTTCATCGCTGGGGCCTTTATTATCTTATGATTCTGGCCAATTATCATCCCTATCAATGAAGGGAACCCATGAGTGATTAGACAAGTTAGTTGCAATCTCTTTCTGGGAATATCTCTAATCAGGAGACATACTTTATAAAAAGTTTTTCCCCTGGAAAGGCTACAATATATATTTAACATTTTGTTGGCAGAGTTAAATTACATAAGTAGAGCAAAACATTATTCATAAATCTTTTGCATACAATACTGTTAAATGAATTGGTAGTCCAAATTTCTGACTTAAGTAATCTTTTAAAAATAAATGGAAGGAATATCCAATCTGACATTATTTAATTTGGAGCTTTAAATTAAATTGTTGATCTGAGTTCACAAAACAAGCTATCTTGTATAATCCATAAAATCTAAAGTACAGATGAACTATAAATAAAAGTACGACCAAAATCAGACAATTGTCATCTATCCGTAGAGTAAGTCTGATATTTTTTCAAATAAAAATGACATAATCGAAAACATCATTGTGTTTTCACTTGGCAATCCAGGAGACCTATTTTCAATTTCCATTTTATTCTTTCGAACAACTCTTAAAACAATTCTTATTTGAATAATTCCTATTATTTTAAAAAAGCAACCAAGAGTTAATAATATGCTAATGCAGAATCTTAAAATTAGCCCATTAAAATGAAAAGACATATTTTTTCTATGGAAATTATTACTTCAACCAAATGAAAGCAAACTGGAGAAATAGAATATAAATTCAAACAAGGTTGTGAATCAGATGAAAATTCTTTTCACCAGAACTAATATATAGTTAATAGTTTAAACTACTTTCTAGTTTAACTTAAGAACACTTTACGATGAATTAGATATGAGAAAAAATGTTTTCCATTCTCAATTTAATTCTCACAGAACCCCAATAGAGCAAGGTCAAATAAGGTGTTCCTTCAAATGAAACACACAGTTCTATCATCTAACCTGAGTTATAGAAACATAAAAATCATATTAGGTCATATAAAGAAAAGACCACAATCTTCAAACTCCACCATTATGATCATTTTAATAACACAACCCTTGTATTATAAAAGATAGTCAACTGTCAATATCAACAATCAACATCAAGTTCTTACACTGCTAAAGAGTTAAACTTAATTCTAAGGTTTCACAATAATGGAGGAAAGCACTGATACAGATTATTCAAAATATCAAATCCAGAAGTCACTGAAGTACATTTTGTTTTATATAAATAACTTTATACTCTCTCTATAAAATATACTTTACAGTATATTTGCAGGAGATAAATCTTTTTACTTAGGTTAACATGAAAACCATGTGGTTCACATTCCAGGAGAGCACAGTGTTTAGTCAATAAAAAAAGACATACCAAGCGTATGATAGATAGTATGGGAAGGGTAGTCAAGTGTTTAAAATCTCCCCCAGATCATGCAAATGACAGAAATCCTCCACTGGAGTAGGGATGATGTGATGCTATTAAGCATCAAATGTGAGCATCAAAATGCTCTGCTTAAAACCTGTCTTCTTTTTTTGGTCCACAAAATTCATGACACTAAGATAAGATTCCTAAGAAAGGTACTGATTGTGTAGTAGTTTTCTCACTGATGGAATACTATTCATCTGTTGACACAATGGATAAATCACGAGGTTACAATTTACACCATTGACACAGGTTTGCTATTGATAAGGTATATTTTTCTTTCCACTACATAGTATTTGATTTTCATGTGTAGTCACATGTTTGTCTAACCCTTAATCAAAAGGCAAATAACAGAAAACTGAAATTCTTTCCGAACACACATTTGACATGCCTCATAAAATTCATGAATGTATTTGTCTTCAGTGCTACTTGCATGCAAAGAACCCAGCATGGAGGGTACACTGCCCTACGTCTATTCTGAGTGTACTGAGAAGTCCTACTTGAAGTAAGCAGAATCTGACTGGGCAGGCTACAGTGCAGCATCTGAGCATTATTGTTTAATAAATTACTATTAGTGTCAATTCACAGTGACAACTAAAATAGTGCAGTCGACTACAGGGAAGAAGTATGGTAAAGGAGGATAAAACAAACAGCAAATCTACTACCCTCATCCTTCCACGTTCTTCTATTTCTGGGTCCTGTTCATGAAAATGATATAAAAGTTCCCTTCAGGCTCATTCACATAATCAACACCATGTATTTATCTCTCCAGTCTTCCTGGAGAATGGTCAAACTAGGGAGCTAAGTTACCGAAAACCGAAGTCCTGCTAAGCCTCCTTCGTTTGGTGGCAGCTCACTCAACATTGTTTCAACAAATATGTTCTGGGTATCAATATGTGCCAGGTGCTTGTGGGAAAATTATAATGAGGCCACTGAGAGAGCAGGAGAATATAAATCTTTTCGTTGTCAAGTTTTGACCTAAGAACATAAATCAATAATTTAGGACATGATATAAAAAATACATCTCTGAAGCCATCACCACTAAACCTAAAGAAATTTAAAATATTTCCATCTTTAATAAATTTGCAAATGAGTCCTTTCTTCCACATTTTAGAAAAAATTACTGTCATTCCAGATAAAATCCTACTAAGGTTAGTTCTACTTCATGAGGTTTAACCAAAAGGAGAAATGTTTTGCTCAGAATTTTCAGCTACATAAATATTAACTACCAGTACTCTAAAAGTATAATTTCGGATTCAAAACCACTAAATAAAATTAGGGTAAAAACCTTAAAGCCTTCAAAAAGGAAAAAAGCAACCTAAAATGCAAGTGAGGTTAGAAATAGCTTCCATAAATAAAATGGTAATCACACAATTTCCATTAGAATTAAGATTTATACATTAGCTACTAAACAATAAAGCTATCAAAGTTTAAAACAGTTCATTTTATTGTACTCCATCAACTTATTCCTGAATACACAGAAGAAAACATTGAGCTAGGCTTTATAGGAAGAATCGCAATTTACCTCACGTTTTAACTAAGTTTTCACAGTACACTGGATAACTTGCACAATGGTCCAGCCTGGTTTAAAATAACTCCCCAATGACAGATTTTAGTCAATTTTGTTTAAAATGTGTAAAAGCATATAAAACTTCAAGATTAGCTTGTTACTCAATCTTTGTAATTTATTTTGCATTCAGTAGCAAGACCGAAACTGGTTAAAAGTATATTCCATCGGCGTATCCTCAAAGACACTGGCCAAAGCATATCATCACACTATATCCTTTTTAACCAAAAACTTAGAAGATGCTGCATAATTCTTACAATGTTAAGATACTAAAAGTACAGGAAATAAATGTAAAGCATCCAAATAACTAAAGTCAACAGAATGAGGGTATTAAACTACTTTCATCAGCAGTACTAATCAACTTAATAAATAATAGCGATTTAATATTAAATAGTATTATGCAAAGTCATGAAGCATATCTTAGTATCTCAATTTATTAAGACTACTGTCTATTTTTATGGCTTTGAAAAGTACCAAATCTATATGAATTATGACCTGTAACTCTATTTGTAATTTAAAGAAATATGTGCGTTTATTATTACAACCATAATAACTGATGACTAGTTCCAGTGGCAAAATCTCGGCAGGAAACAGATTTAGCAATTTAAATGTTTTATAAGTTTTTGTAATTGAGGAAACTTTTCATAATCTGACATTTGTTAAAACCACTTATTAGAAATTATGCAGCACAGTAGCTGTGGAAATATGAGCTAGCTTCACAATTATAAAGTCAGCCTATGTAGCCCTTTCTTATTGTATATAGTGGCATAAACCCCACGGCGGCCTATCAGCTAACTGGCAGGCAGGGGGCTGCTCTATTCAAAGTGAGAGATACAAGCTGCAGGGCAAAAACCTGGCAGCTCCCATCTGACCCCACAATCCCCTACTGGTGACAGCTCCAAGCTCCATGGCAAATTAGGCCTTCTCATATTACAATTGGAGAAGACAGATTCCATTAGCAGTATCTGAAATTGAGTGGAGAGCTGCACTGTTATCAGACTTGACTCATAAGCACTGCTATTAATCAGAGCTATGATAGCATTTATATATTTCAAGCTATCTGCTGCCGCTGTGATATTCTGCTACAAAGGGTTGATGGGACTTAGGAAAGTGAACAATAGAGCTTTCTGGGAAAAGCAGAGTAAATCAAGAAAGTCTATGACTTCCGCACATTCTGAAGGGATTGTGGTTTACATAAATTTTCTCCCAATTGGAGATTGAGCTCTTCCTCATCTTACACATGGGATTTAGTTGTCACTCAATGGTAACAGCTGTGAAAAGGTGAAGCGGCCCACCGCTCAGAATATTGCCTTCGCTTTTAAAGCAATTAACCCATGAACAGGAGGATACCTGGTGATATCAAAGGGATTAGGCCAGGCAGTGCATTATTAACATTTCCTTGAACTAATTCTAACTCTGACTAGCTGTCAGAAAAGACTCTACAGTCTTAAAAAAGAGTTTTTGCCCTGCTTTTTTCCCTTTAAAATGAAGCGCTACTATTTGAGCCTAATATGTCCCTCTACTTATAAGAAAATGCAAATGAACCAAGCTCTTAATATGCTTAAGCAGCCTAAGTCAATGCAATTTTAATACAAGTACGAGAGAAATATATGATCAATTAACCAGGGATCAAGACAGATATTCTCCTGAATGGAAATTAATGCTCCAGTACTTTCCATTCTTCTTCCACTACAAAAACTTGGTGACTATTTGTAACTTATGCATAGTTACTTTTGAAATTAGGAAGAGCTTCACATTATTCTCTATGGCAATAATCTAAACTACTCTCTGAGCTGGAAAATCCAAATGTCCCTTAAGCAGGAGATTCTGCATTCTCTAAGGTATGGCGTTTTAATTTTCTGTTCTTTATTGAATGGAATCTTAGCTGAAGCTATAAGAATAGCAGACATAGTGCTCAGAATCAAGTCTTTGCCTTCCAAAAGTTTAATCAAATTAATTTTAGCAGCAACATAATGTTTAAAAATATATAAATTATAAAATTACAAAGTCCATGAATTAAATGTGGCACGAAACAATCTGCCAGAAGACATTCAAGGATTACTGAAATTGATCACACGTTCTTCCTTGTAACCATAGTTTCAAAATACCTTCACTATTATTAATAGTCCTATATTTTAGGTAATCCACTTGACATTAGGTGATCTGATGTCTTACTGTACAATATTAATGATGTTGGAAAGTGATTTTATGTGAGTTTCCTGAAACAGTATCTTTTAGAAAAAATATTTGAAAAATCGCCTATTTAATGGTTAGTGACTTTGTATTACTTTCTTTAAAATAAGCACTGAATTTTGATTATAAAAACTAAGAGCTTTACTTTCAATTCACATGAGTGTTCAACAAATACTGTGGAATGAATTCTTCTGTAGTTCCATTCGGCCCGTAATAGTTTGAAAAGGCTAGGTTGACTGTCAGGTCTGTTGAAAATACATCCCCTGCACTGTAACTATCAAAATAAATGACACAACATATACCCTCCTCTGATATCATAAGCAATTTAAATCTTCCCTGAGGTAAAGAATTTGTATACAATGCTATCAACATGCTCCCTTCTCTTTTAGTGATACCAGAACATATGAAGAGTGAGAATACAGATGTTTAATGATAGTGAATTCAGTACTCCTTCTTTATTCAGTAATTAAGATTTAGTTTGTTATTTCCTAGGCAACTGTTTTGGCATTAAACAATGTTAAATGGTGTTCATGTTAATGATTTATAATATTTATAACTTTAAAATTTTATATTAATAGGATTTGTGAATTTCAAATAGAACAGGACATTTTAAATATTATACTATCAAATCTAAAAATCATTTACTTTCATAGCCCTAAAAAAGAAAACCCCAGTTTCCAGAAATACTAACTATATTACATAGTCTTAGAAACACAGATGTACACATTAATAAAATGAATACTATTTCATATAAATGAAATGTACTAAACTCCCCTAACATAATGCATACTTAAAAATACCCCTGCGGGGGACAATACATAAATAAATACATACAGAAACAACTGCCACAATCTCACTATTTTTAATTCAATAAACTACAGTGACACGTACGGCTTTCAATGTGCTGTTTTACTCATATGCTTTCTACATTAGAGAAAGGCAAATATAAATGAGTTCTTGCCAACCATTAGGAAAGATTGACAAAAAATGCAGTGTTAATGACATCTTACAGCTTTTAAAAGCAAGAGAAAGATGCAAAAAAAGCAAAAATTACATAGTAATTGGAAACAACGAATAAATTGGTCTTTCAATCTAAGTCATGTTTACTGAAAAAAATAGAGCTTTTTACATCAACACATTTAAACAGAAATTTGCTTTTGAAATAAAATCTGTTTAAAAGGTACAGAAGGTCTTTATGTCCACCCCAAGAACTAAATATAGTGAATGCTATGTGAACAATTACCTGAAAAAAACCTAAACCTGTTAAAAGAATTAATTTACTGCACACCAGTCAGCACTAATCCTACATGTACAGTAATGGTCTCTTAAGTGATGGGGGAAAGAAAGAATAAAACTGTTTCCTGGATCAAAACCCTTCAATATTCAACAACAAAATGGAATGATGATTTGGTTTGTAAATGAATAAAGTAGTGAAATGTCTCCTAAACAAATTCTGATAAGGGAGTCAACCTGCAAAGAAACACATTTACTATATGCTGGGACAGGAAAAAAGCCATCACTGTAATGGTTGTACAAAAACCGTGTCCTGCTGTTGGGTTTATATTCACAGAAGAAAGGTTTTAAAGGTTAAGTTCAGGTCATACAACAAATGAAATTGTAACAAGCCAGCTGACATTGTATAATGTCTTCTTCCACTCAATCAATAGGCTACTGTTAGTCCTATTACCATAGAGATGGCTTCTCCTTTTTGAAGGGTGTCTATTGTTTGACAAAACAGATTTGCCACTTGAACTAGGTTATTCCCAAAGGATGTGTACCTTGTCAATTATTTGTATTCAAAATAATGAAGTATTTTCATATTAAAATTATGTTAAGAGATAATATTGTTAGATCCCTTTTCTGAAAGAAAGCAACTTTTCCAAAGCACATGCTATATTATTAAAACCACTCAAACACCGAATTTACTCATATTAAGAGTTTGGGTTTAAAGCACATGTCAGCACGTACAAAACATATCATTAGCCACATATATTAAACGAAAAGTGTTACAGGCTAGTGTGCTAATCTAAACCCATTATAATCAATCATAATAATAAAAGTTATTTTTAAATAGATAACTCAAAAGTACTGTCTGAGCTATCTGGATTCTGTAAAATTTTTTAAAGATTTTTATTTATGATTTTCACAGTGGTTCTCATGTGGAATGGCATCAACAATTAATATGTTGAAAAACACGGAAAAGTTTTAGAAAATGAATACCTTTACTTGCACAAAGAGCTATTCATAGCTGCTTAATACTTAAATATATGTATATGTTACATAAAAGATCCAAAATACAATCAAAATGAATACATTAGTTTTCTTTCAATGTTTTTGTTCTAAAGTATCTTGTAAAAATTAATAATGTACTAATTCAATACAGAACAAGGAAGTTCCTGTTCAATCTAGATATTTAAAAACAAAAAAACAGTTTTTTTTCTCAGTAGAAATACTGACAGATTCTTAATTACAAAAGACTCAAAAAAAAATTCTAATAAAAATTATTCGAACCATTGAGAAAAAGAAAAATATTCATGGCATTAATGAATCTAAGCAAAGACATTATTTTATTTATTTCATACTTAAAGATTTGGTTATTACTGTAAACCTGTAAGACTAAAATAACAACAAATTTAATAATATAAAAATTCTAGAAAAGAGCAACAGTTATAATACCTGAATCTGAAAGTTTTTTCACATACAGATTAAAAGTAAACTTCAGAATTATATTGTTATCTTTCTATAAATAATTAAAAGAGAATTTAGAATTTAGCTAAAGGGCAGTATTATGACTTTAACACAAAAATATTGGTCTTCAAAAATAACATTTGAAATTGTGCCTATTCAAATAATATTTACATATAGAAACCATTTGTTTTGTAAGACGTGCAAAAGCTTTTAGAAGTGTTTTAATTTCATTTTTCCTTTTGCAGAAAGCATAATTTGTATTTTTCACTACAATCCTCTTAAGTATAGGATACACTGAGTTAAGAATGAAGGCGACAGAAACATCAAAGACAAATGAGTTACCAACATTCTAAACTAATGATCAGTGTTTTAAAAGCAGGGTAGGTAGCCTTCCAAACTAAGAAGGCCTTCTATCAACAAAGTACTTGGGATCTAATTTGCCTGCCTTCCCTACAGCAATAATGGGGTGGAGTGAAACCTTACTAAAATCACATCCCAAATTGATTTCCTTAGTTAATAGCCTTATTTCAAAAAGTATACAACATGTTCATATTTAGAATACAACATAATTAGTTATTAGCCCTGGACCTGACAGGCAGCTGCCCATCAGCAATACTGTAAGTAATTAAATGATATTTACCATTTACCAAAAGATGAACCTCACACATTGTTGAGGCAAACTGGCCCATCTGCATCTTCACAAAATGACAAACCTTATTAGTTCTGCCTAACCAGAGAATTTTGATAATGAACTGGTGACACCTTCACTCCATTGTACAAAACAGTACCAACTGCGTAATCATTTGAGGGGTCAAATGCATATGAAATTATTATAAATTAAGTAAGTGAAATCACGTGTTAGGGAAACCAAGCAAAAGATTTTTTTTAAATGTATGTACTTGAGCCATAAGAAATCTACATCTCCAACTGCTCAAAATAAATTTTAACTAATCAACTACTTTACCTGAAAACGGTGAAAAAAAGTAACGATGCAGCCACTGCTCCAAATAAGCCACAGAGAAGATTGACGCGGTAGGCAATTGAACCAAAAGGAAACAGTATAATTGCCAGCTTAGCCACCAGTGTGAACAAAGGATAGCCAGGAGGATGGGCAACCTATGAAAAATTAGCAACAGTTAGAAGGTTTTCATCTAGGAAAGGAAGAGTCACACAGACTTTAATTGAAAAGTAGCCCTTTTCTCAGGCAACTCTGAAGATTATGCACCAATGACTAAATGTATGAATAGTGGTTTTCTATTGTAATCCTCTTGTGGCAATACAAATAAATATTTTCTTTAGTGGATTTGGCAGCGTGTCTCACATGGTGCACCACCCTGAGAAAGGGTGACATATTTCATTGTCAGTTCTTAAGCAGTTTGTTCTCTGGGTTCACAGTACATTAGGGTCACTTAAAAGGCTATTGAAAAAAAGCAGGTTCTGAAATATCATATTGGTTAGAAAGTTGAAAGACCACACTGCTATCGGATTACCACCACGCTGACAGTCATAAGGTCTTGCCTAAAGGGATCATGCACCATAATAAAGTTTATTAAATAATAAACTTATTAAAACTGTTAACCCGATTTATTTTATTCTCCACAGCTTATACAAAATTTGGGGTGATAATAAGGCAGCTACTGTATATATAGTAAAGGCTTTGCTTTATAATTTAGTTTAATTGGATTTAAAACTTAAAGTAAATTGTCACGTACTGTACTTATAAGTTACTAAAAACTAGGGTTTGAAAATAAATTAATCTACTTTACTCCATGCTTAATTAAACTTTCTTAATTCCTAAAACTGTTAATGAGAGCATTGATTAAACAATAAAACTAATACTTACTCCAAGCTCATATGCGGCTGTGATCAGTTCCCCTGTGAAAAAATAATGTAAAACCAATAATTACTATTAAAGAATGACACTCCTCCAAAGTTTTCAAAATCCAAATGCTTGCATTGGGGTTTTGCATTAATTTGACTGGATAAAACTGTAAATCTGTAGAGATTTAACAGCATGAAATAGTCTAAGAATATTTTCCCCCTTAGGTCTTACTGAACAAACTATCTTTGACAGTCTTTAAGAACTGGTCAGTGGAAATATAGGTAAATTCTGGTTTTTAAAAAATGCTTATTTTCCCTCTCGAATGTTGTATCCATATGCAAATATACAAATACTATTGGGGCATTAGCGTAATATGCTTTATTATCCCTGAAGAAATTAGCATGAAAGTTTATGAAGATGCAACCTTATGATAACGTAAAATGTGCAGACATCTGAGGTTTGGACACTCCATAAAATATGCCATACTACCCTAAAACTGGCATTTGGATGTCTTCTCTGCATTAATTGCATTGGATATCTTTCATCGATTTCCAAGTGTTTATTAAACTCCACGTTATTTTGGTAAGGTCTACTATAAGACATATTTTTCAAATAATATTCTTCACATAGTCCTTTATAGTTCCTCACCATTAGCGACTATTTCTAAAATTATGATGCAGCAATTTAATGCCTATTTGTTAATATTTTAAGTATTCCGAGCTCAGGGACTTTTTCTGACTCATCCCTATACACCGTAATACAGTACAATGTAAGGAATCAATATTGATGAATGACTCATGAAAATTACTAATACCTATTAAGAAATGTACTACTGTCTATTCCCTATCCTTTCATAGATGCCAATACTCTACTTTTAATTTCTGTCCCAGCTACAATTTAGACCTTTAGTCTTTCCGGCCTGGACTATGGCAACAGACTTGACCAATCTTCCACTTCAATTCATCGTCATACTGAAATCACTTATAATTAACATCTGCCATCCCCCTCCCCAAACACACACATAGACACACACACACACACACACACAATAAAAAGCTGGATTGCATTCCTAGTCTAAAATTTCTCAATGGCTGCTCTTTGCTTTCTGAATGAAGCTCAGATTCCTCAGCATGACATTCAAGCCTTCTATGGTTTCAAAGTTCTTTTTCTAGGCTTATACCCATGAAATGTACGTTCCCTTCAGTCAAATCTGATTACCCACTGTTTCTCTGGAGTGGCCCTCTTTCGCACCTCTTCTCACTCATTTTCTCACCCTGGAGTATTTTCCCTAGCATTCTCTCCCTTAATCCTTCAAAGCCTACTTCAATTGCCACCTTCTCAGTAACACCTTTCCTTAGACACCTGCTTCTCCAGCCTCCCCATCAGAATTAATCACTTCTTCCTCCTCCATAGAACCTGCTTGAGTCTATTTAGCACTTTAGATTGCCTTATATTCTGGTTAGTTGTTTTCATTTCTCTCTCCCATTAAGTTTAAAAACATTATCCTATCCATTTCAGGATCCTGCCAAGATATCACCCCCTCTCCCCTCTGGCCACACACAATCAATTCAAGCCATGCACACAGAGGTCAACAAAAAGACACATCACATTGTCATCCTTGCTACTAAGACATCCCTGTCTTACGTTAATGACTGCATCATGGAAGTCCTATAAGGGCACCTGAAGACAGATTAAGTCAATTACTTAAGGACATTTGTTAGAGATATCCAAGAGCACCCTAGAAACCAGCAGCACTTTTTATATCCTAAATGTTTCTTTTTAAATAGTTTATGGTCTCACAGTGTATGAAAGAGCTGTTCCCTTGGTTAACTGCTGTAAAGGATACGATTTTATAGTTTACCCCACAATGGATTCACTCTTATGTCTTTAGCTCCAAACTATTTTCATCAATTTTTTTGTTCTTGTATCTTTTTGTGACAAAGCCACCATAAGTTCAAAATTTCAAGGTCACTATTCATTCTCCTTCATTTAAAATTCATTCAGAATTATATTTAACGTTAAGAAAAGTAGCCTATTTTTCTCTAACTTCTCCTTACCATGGAAAAGTCAGAATGTGGTTATTTGCTGGAGTTCTGCTGCCATCAAGATAAATCTGGAATGTGACAAACTTCCATCAATTCTCATCAAATGTTAAACTAAAATCGAAATAGAAAAGATGCCCCCATTCAAAGCTTTTAAATGTATCTTTGATAAAGATCTAAAGGGAAATACTACTCTTACATTGATTGTGATAAAGAGGAAGTGAATAGTAAAAAAAAAAAAAAAAAACCTCAAAACTTCCTGAGTCCTGGCTTTCTCCCAACCCTTTACACAAAGCGTTCCTCAGAGCTGTGTCTGCCTGCATCAGAATTAATCTGCTTTTTAAAAATGAAGATTCCTTGCCCATTCCTCCAAACTCCTTAATCTAATAAGACCCACTGACACTATGGCTCAAGTTTCCCAAGTAATTCTGAAGTACTTCCCGTTTGAGAACCACAGCTCTGTTGTTTGCAAGGCAAGGCCTGAGTTGTCAGCAGGTGCTTAATCTTTACAAAAACCAGCTCCCTTTTAGTCATACTTCACAATATTAATTAGATTGTCACATATCACATCTGTTAAAGACAGTATCTTTGAAATAAACTCATGTATAAACTAATGGTGACCCAAAAGAACCATGAGCACTCCTGCCCATAAATGAACTATGTGTCAAGCAGTACAAAGAATAATTTTGGCAAAACCACACAATGTGATAAATTTATGGAGTAAAATGTAAGACTTATCAGGAAGAATACATGCTTAACATTGGTTTTGAGATGTGTTCTGTTTATTGATGAAAATATAATTCAAAACATTCAAGAATAATACATTCAACATTTATCAAATATATGATTAAGCAAATTTTCCATATTGGCATATACTTGGCAAACAGTTAATCATTCCCAAGAATGAACATAAAAATATTAGAAGCAACCACTATTTAACATCAAACCAAATTAAAGCATCTAAAGTTTGGTAACTCAAGGTAAATAACAACTTTATTCTTTTGGGAAAAAACACAATATTAATAAAGGCAAGGCAATCATGATTTTAAATAGATTTTCAATATCACTACATATGCGATGGTGGATTTAGAAAAGCATTTCATAAAATGTTTTGGCAAAGAGTAAAGGTCAGGAGGGCACATTCTAAAGTCAATGTACTTGGGTAGTTTTCCTGACTACTACCTGTGTGACTTTGGGCATAGCTTAGCCTTAGCTTTCTCATTTATAAAAGGAAAATAATAATTGCACCTCCTTTTAAGGGTAGCTGGGAGGGTTAAAACAACCCATATAAAGCACTTGGAACAATGCCTGGCACATAGTAAGTGCCCAATAAATGTCAGTGATTATTAATCTCACTCCCATCCTTCACATTCAACCCACCGTAAGCAGCTGTCACTCTTTATTTTTTTACAGGTAACGGAACTATCTAACCTCTCTCTGGATAAGGTTCTCCAGCATCAAAACTCTCACAACTATAAAGTTACTTCCAGTATGAAATACAAATCTTGGAAACATGGTACAAAAACTCCCTACTACACGAAGGAAACACTATCCCTATTTGTGCAACAGGACCGGAAGGAAGAAAGGTAACAATTTGAAAACGGAACATCAACGATCTTCAATGTTGTAGGCAGCCCTAAAGATGATCTCCACTGATCCCCAACTTCTGGTATTCTCACTTGTGTAATCCTCTCCCCACTGAATATGGGTTGGGTTTACTGACAAACTTCCAGGAATAAACTAGGTAAGAGGTACATTACTTACAATATTAGGTTACAAAGTGACAGAGGTGTCAGAGAGGTGTCCTCCATCTTTTTCTTGACAATAGTCAGTTAAATTATGGAAACTCACATAGCGAAGAACTGGATTGTGTTTCTCCCCAAATTTTGCCTTGAGAAGACCGCAGCCCCAGCCCACACCATGACAGCAACCCTGTTCTGAGTATGACCATCTAGCTTAAGCAGCACCCAGATTCCTGATTTACAGAATCCAGAGATGATAAACGTTTGCTGTTTAAGCTGCTTCACTTGGAGATAACTGGTCAAGCACCAAAAACTGCTTTTTCAGTCCATAGGTTCACCACCTGAAACTACAACACCATTCTGACAAAATTACTGGCCATGATAGGGCATCGTTGAATCCAAAACCAAAATCTGGATCTTGTTTGTTGCTTCAAATATAAAACAATTAACGTGATTTAATGGCCAATGAGTCTTGCTTTTCTTTTTCATAGAAACAGCCGCACCTGGCTTCCACCTTGTCAAGAGTTCTCCTGCAAATATCCTGCATGGCTGGTCCGTTCTCCATCAGGCTTCAACCAAAACATCACCTCTTCAGAGGCCTTTCCTGAATAGCCCTTCGGAAGGACTTACTACTTACCCTCACTCTCAACCACATTTCCTGACTACTGTCTCCATAACTTATCACCAGTTAATATGCTGTTTATTCATTCACGTGTGTACTGTCTAACCGCACTGGTACGCTCGCAATATCTGTTCACCACTACTGTTCCTTAGTCTGAAACATAGTAAGGACTCGGTGAGTAGCATTTGCGGACTCGAAAAGAATGCAAAGTAAATACTCAGGACCAGGAAAAAAGATAAGGGGAAGTGGAGAGGTCGTTAAGCCCCATTTCCAAAGCCTGAGAACTAAAGAAACGAGAACGACAGGGATGGAAACAGAAGCGGGCCCAGGAACACACAATACTGGGCTGTGCACAGGCGGGCGGATGGAGGCCCAGAGCAGACCACAGCGAATGCTAAGAGTGGAGGCCATACACCGCCCCTGCCCGTTCTGGGACCAGAGCAGAGGAGCAGGAGGGGTAACCCTGCTAGTACTTTACCCGAGTCTCCCCCCGGCACCGAGCGGGGCAGCGTGAGCGTGAACACGGCGGCCACGGCGGCGAACACTGCCATGCCGCCGCGGAGGCCCCCCGAGCGCCGCAGCCCCACTCGGACTGCCCGCTCCTGGGCCTGGCCCCTGCCATCATCATGAGGACTCATGGGCCAGTGGCGACCGAGGGAGGAGAACGCCGCCGGCCCAAGAACTCGGTGCTACTCGTAGCTCACCAGCCGAGAGGCAAGCTCAGCGTGTGCGGTGGCCGCGGCGGCTTCCGGGTCGAGCTTCCGCGGGTCGGACCGCACCTTTCTCCGCTGGAGCGCGGGGAGGAGAAAATGCCAGATCGCGCTTGAGCCAGGCCCTGGGAGCTTTTCCGCAGTGCACCAAGCACTGGCATTCACCTACTTATAATGTGCTTTAAGGTCCCGAATCACCGGGGAGAGCGTTCCCTTTAAAAAGCAAGCCTGGCCGCAGGCCTACTGTCTGCATGGCTGTTCCCCCCCTTCGTACTGACTTGGTTGGGTCTGACAGAGACCAAAGCAGCATGGAAAATCCGGGCGAGGAAGGGCTGCTCCTGCCCCCTACGGTGCGGGGTGGAACTGCACAAAAGGGATCAGTCAGGAGCCCCTACCTGTGCTAACACAAAGGGTGCTATATTTACTGTATGTACAAAGTAAGCCAATAAATACATTAATCGCAATTATGTATTTATAACGATTTACTACGTTACTATGATTAATTACAGTAAGTCTGTGTGCTACTTATTAAATCACTGAGTAATTTTTAGAGAGATTAGAATATGCTAATGTGTCAATTTTGTTCTTCCATAGCATGATGAAAACTCTGTAGATGAGTTGAGAAATTTGAATTCCTGTATTCATGCAAATAACTCATACCATGATAAAGGTGTCTCCTAGTTTAATGAATAGGGGTGTTTTCCTGGAGCTTTCAACACAACAAAGTGGGAACGAAATGGAATCACCACACTTTACAATGAGCTGTAATGCAAAAAAAAGAATCAGGTCCTATTAACATAGGACAATCACATAACGGCGCAGTTAATAAGTTTTTTAAGCTTATATTTTATGTTATTAAAGCAGTTATTCTGGAGTGGGATGGGAGGAGGGCAGCCCCCATAGAATGTATCTCAAAGACACACCGAAAACCAGTGACAATCTCAAAAGTGTTACATGCAATTTGATAAGGACACAGTGACTAAACCATAGAGTAACAAATACCTACCTTGACAGTCATGGGGCCAGCACACCTTAGTCTTTTCCAGGTACTTATATAATTTCCAGTCTTTTCCTGGTACTTTCTCAGCTGTACTGTGAGTTCCTGGAGGACAGGGGCTAAGCGGTAGAGTACTTCTAAAATGGTTTACCAGATATCCCTGCGTCCTCACTCACTTCCTGTACAATCTGCACCGCTTATGTGAGGAGCTTAACCTAAAGATTCGCTTCTATCTACAGAATAAGGCAAAAGTGATGGATGTTACTTTCAAGATTAGGTTATAAAAGACTAACTTTCATCTTGCTGGCACTCCCTCTTGTCCTCACTTGTTCTCTCTGATGAAGCCACCTACCATGGTGTCAGCTGCCCTGTGGAAAGGTCCACGTGGCAAGAAACTGACAGCCGCCTCTAGCCAACAGCTAGCAAGACACTGAGGCCTGCAGTCCAACAACCTTAGAGGAATTGCATCCAGGCAGCACGGTGTGAGTGGGTGTGGGTCCCTCCCCTACACGAGCCTTGAGATAACTAGAACTCCGGTCAAGACGTTGATTGCACCCTGCGAATGTCCCTGAAGCAGAGAACCTAACTAAGCCTCATTCAGAATGCTATCCTCTAGAAACTGCAAGATAGTAAATTTTAAGTTGTTTTAAGTTGATAAATGCAGGGAAATTTGTTAGTTATCAGCAATAGATAACTAAGATAGGCTGTCTCTTATTTCTTTGCTGAAAGAACATAGCAGTGGATAACACTGACTGGATCAAGCATATACTTCTTTCCCTTTTTATGCATTTCCTCTTTTGTGCACGAGTTTTATTTAAAAATTTTTTATTTTGAAGGGGAATAATTCTTTGTCTATGTTTGGGAGGTAGAGCTCAGTGCTGGAAATACAAATTTGGGAGTTGTTCATGTAAGGATGTTATAAATGATTTACTTGATAAAGGGATAGTAGCGAGAACAAGGTTGAGGTCTAACATCAGACCATATTCTCATTTAGGGAATGGCTGGAGAAGAGGAGAGAACAGTGGAAGAGAATGAGGTGTCACCAGAAACTAAAAAAGCAAAGTGAATGAAGTACACGTGGTCAGGATGTTAACAGAGAGGCAAAGGGCAATGAAGAGGGGCACATCTAGATTTTATGAAGCTCAAATGTATAAAACTTGGAGAATTGTCTATAAACAAACATATAAAACTGCAGATACAGAATTAAGCACAAGATACTGGAAAATGCCTGGGCTAGAGAGAAACTGTGAGGCCTAAGCTTCATTAGCTTCACGGTGTTTTCCTTTGAAGATTAAGAACTGCCAGTTCTCTGTTTGTGTCTGATTCTGCCTCTCAGTAAGCACCTGACTATTCCCTCCTCCGGAAGTGTTTTCTTTTCTGGTCTTCAATGATAGCACCCTCTTTGGTTTTCCTTTTATCAGTGGCCTTCCTGCCCTGGCCCTGCTTCTATCAGTCCTCCAAATGCTGGAGGGCTCCTGGGCTGTTCTACACTTTTCTCTCTTTCTATCTTCTTTATGAAGATGATAATACTGAAGCTTTAAAAAGCAACTATGGGCTGGGCGTGGTGGCTCACGCCTGTAATTCCAGCACTTTGGGAGGCCAAGGCAGGTGGATTAATTGAGGTCAGGAGTTCAAGACCAGCCTGGCCAACATGCTGAGACACCGTTTCTACTAAAAATACAAAAATTAGCTGGGTGTTGTGGTGGACGCCTGTAATCCCAGCTACTGGGGAGGCTGAGGCAGGAGAATCACTTGAACCTGAGAGACAGAGGTTGCAGTGAGCCGAGATGGCGCCATTGCACTCCAGCCTGGGTGACAAGAGCAAATCTTCGTCAAAAAAAAGAGCAACTACGGGGCAATATATCTAAAAACTCCACCTCCTCTACTTCTCTTTTTTAAGCCTCAGGTTTTCTGTTTGTTTGTTTTTTAACTCAACTGACCCTGACCTCTCCATTTCTTTGTCTAAATAGCCTTTCAAACCTGATGGATGTTCTCTAGTTTTCACCATATTTAAACTTACACCTGGCACAAAATGAGTGCTAAACAAATATTTATGTAATAAATGAATGCATGAACAATCAGAGATCATTGATATATCCGTTAGGGATTGTATTTAGCTACTAGTGACAGATCCTGCTACAGTGGCTTAAACATTAAAACAATTATTCTCCTACGTAAAAGAAGTCAGAAGTCTGGAGGAAATCAGTCTAATACTGGCTATGCAACTCCCTGATCTCATTAAGGACAAAGCTGAAGGCCTCATATCTTTCTGCACCATCCCACTCAGCTTACAACCTCAAGGTCATCTGCTTATCCAAGGTGGCTGCCAATGCTCCAGACATTACATCTGTTCTTGAGGAAGAAAAAGAAAGGATGGGAAGAAAAAGGCCTGATCCAACCTTAAAAAAAAAAAAAAGTGTTGAAACAGCCCCTTCAGGCTATTCCACAATTTTACTACATCTAATTGGCCAAAACGGAGTAACAGGTCATTCCTAGGGGCAAAGGATGCTCGGAAATGGACTTTTCAGCTAGACAGCTTGCCCAGAATTCTATTACAAAGGAAAAAGGGGAGAACAGATATTGAAGGCAACTAGTGGGCCTGCATGGATTGGGTGGCCTGGAGGTATTTGAACCTTGAAAGTTTAAGAGTTTGAAACTCTTTTTACTACTTTAGTAGAGTAGTAAATATGAAAACAAGGTACCAGTGGGCTAAGAAGTGAGCAAATGGAAGACATGAAAATAGAATACATTTGCAAAAAGTTTGGCAGTGAAGGGAAAGAGGTAAATAGCAGGAAAATTCACAGGGCTCGAAGGGTCAAATGAAGATTTTGAGTATCTTGTTTTGTTTGTAACTCAAGGGAGGATCTGGAGAGAGATAGTGATGAAGTAACGATGTACAGCTTACTGGAGAGGATAGAATCAAGGAGGACAGAAGAGAAGGACTGAAGATAGAAAATGTTAGAGACAAAGAGAGAGACCTCATGATGTCTCTCTTTACACATATAATTTGTAAACACACGATTGTTGGATTTGATCCTGAGGCAGACCAATAATACACACAAGGAGTACTGACTTATTATTTATGCTCCACATCATTCTATGATGGCTTAGAGTTAGTCACTATAATACAAACCATACAGCGAAAAAATATGTAAATAATTTAGGATTCATCCAAAGAAACAGAACTAGTAGGAGATATGTATGGTACAGTTTATTGCAAGGAATTGTCTTATGTAATTGTGAGGGCTGGCTAAGCAACTCTGAAGCCCGTAGCACAAGCTATCAGGAAGGGAAGACTGGAACTCTTGGGCATGGCAGAAAGCTGCTGCCTACTGCCACCAGCTTTTTGTCATCAGGGGACCCACAGCCCTGCTTAAGTCCTTTCAACTGATTGAATCAGGCCTACCAGATTAACTATGATAATCTCACTATTTTGAAATCAACAGAGGCCGGGCATGGTGGCTCACGCCTGTAAATCCAACACTTTGGGAGGCTGAGATGGGAGATTCACTTGAGGACAGGAGTTCGAGACCAGCCTGGGGAAAACCCATCTCTACTAAATACAAAAAAAAAAAAAAAATTAGCCAGGTTTGGTGGTCGATGCCTGTAATCCCAGCTACTCAGAAGGCTGAGGCACAAGAATCACTTGAACCTGGGAGGCGGAGGCTGCAGTAAGCCAAGATCACACCACTGCACTCCAGCCTGGGTGAAGCAACAAGACTCTGCTTGGGAAAAAAATGTCAACTGATTATGAGCTTTAATCATATCTACAAAATACCATGACAGCAACATCAAGATTCCTGTTTGATTGAAAAACTGAGGAATGTAGTCAAGCCAAGTTGACACATTCAAAGAACATCACAGAGGCCAGGGAACACGTGAATTAGATTAGAACATCAGGTTGATGGAAAGTGAATACACAGATCTGTGGCCTATGGTACCCTCAGTTTGACTCTGGGAGCCTTCCTGGGACTAATAGCCAGCATCTAGCTTCTGTTGAAACCAAGGAAGTGGCTCCTCATTATTGCTGAGCAGAGGTGGGCATGCCAGCCACCCACAAGGCCTGGACTGCTGCCCCTGCTGCAAGGGGAAGGAGTACCTTGTCACTGTCCACTCGTGGTTTCTGCTAGCACCACATGGTTATGGGGGTAGGGAGATGGCCCCCCTTTTTTTGGACAGTGGTACAAGTCATGACTCTCACTAGGCTCCCTCTGATACGGCCCCAGAAGGGAGGGAGAGGGGTACCTCATTATTTTTGGGCAAAGGTGGAAGTCTGGGATCCCCACGTGGTCTCCACTGCCACCGTGGAGAAGAGTGGTCTCATTATCACCGAACCAGAATGAAAGTTCTGGCATTTTCCTCTGCCTTCTTTGCCATGACTCTGGTAGGTATGTGGAGGCACCTGGAGAGGGGAGAAGGCTGGGCTGTCCATTCAGCCTTTCTCATGGTTTATTCTTTGGTTTTGGCTACAGTAGAGTGGCTGCTTTCTAAATGTATCTGTCTTGATCCTTTCTTGGTCTTTTAGCTAGAGAGAGAAGGCTTTTTGTTGGGGCTTTTTTTTTTTTTTTTGTCTGTGGCCGTTGGCATTTCTGGGTTGCCAGCTTCCTTAGCAATCAATCTGCAATATAACAGGCAAAAAGAAGCCCGGGGACCTCACCACCGTGTTGTTCTTCAGATTTCAGAGCTCTTGTCTCATCTGCCTTTTTTTTCTTCACCTTTCAAAGTCTCGTTATCTTTTTTTCATATGCAATGTCCAGGGTGTTTAGTTGCACTTAGCAAGAATTCCAAAAATACGTCTGTTTTATCTTTCTGAAAACAAAAGTCACTCCTCTTTGTTTTATTCTTACTGAGCATTCAGAGTAGCTTCACAAACATTAATATACTGAAATTCACCTAAAAATTATAACTTAGGAGTCTAATCCCCCCAAACCTGACTTGATATAAAGTCAATGTCTTAATACTTGATATAAAGTCAATGTCTTAATATTTCTAATATCAGTGAAATTTAAGGTTAGAAACTTTAGACTAGAAATTAGATACCTAGAATACTATCTAGTAATCTATCTGTGATAGGAAAATACAAGAGATACAAATATCCCTGTCAAATGCCTCAGAAAAGTAATTTTAAACATTTAAATGTATTAGTAACCAAAACAATTTGAAATAAAAATAAAAGAAGTCAATTTCTACCTTTCCAATTGTCATTTAATAAGTATGGGGTATTGGTGATAAAGGAATTTGGTATAATATTTTAGAGGTCAATTTATCTATGTGTATATAAATGCATAAAGATATTCATATAATTTGACCTAGAATTAATTATAAGTGAAGACTTGTATACATCTTTAACTTTATTAGTAATCAGAGAAATACAAATGTAAACCACAATGAGATACTGCACACCTACTAGGTTTGCAAAAATTAAAGTTTAACTCTATATGATGTTGATAAGTGTGTGGAACAATAGAAATGTTACCAGAAGTATAACCGCCTGGAATCTACCTCCAACCACTTGGGAAACAGACATTTCTAGAAGAGTTAAAGGTGTTTAGAGTCTACCACCCAGTAATTCTACCCCAGGTTCATACCCAGAGAAGCTAGGAGGCATATACAGCATGTCCCTAGCAGTGTGATTCATAATAGCCCCCTACAGGAACAACCTCACACATCCATCAACAGCAGAATAGAGAAATAAATCTTCTCATATGCATACAATGAAATAGTATACAACAAAGAGAATGAACAAACCATGGAACAATCTGGATGATTCTCACAAACAAAATATTGGGCAAAAGGAAGAAGTTATGATAGAACACATATGAAATGATTCTAGTTAGTTAGTTTATTTATTTATGTGTTTTTGAGATGGAGTTTTACTCTTGTTGCCCAGGCTGGAATGCAATGGCATGGTCTCAGCTCACTGCAACCTCCTTCTTCTCCTGGGTTCAAGTGATTCTCCTGCCTCAGCCTCCCAAGTAGCTGTGATTACAGGTGTGAGTCACCACACCTGGCTAATTTTTTGTATTTTTAGTAGAGACGGGGTTTCACCATGTTGGCCAGGCTGATCCAACTCCTGACCTCAGATGATCCACTCACTTCAGCCTCCCAAAATGCTGGGATTACAGACGTGAGCCATAGTGAAACTAAACTAAATTGTTTAGATATACATTGTGTTTATATAATATATATGCTATATATATACAATATATATCTAAACAATATTGTTATTGTTGTAACAATATATGCTATATGTTATTAACAATATTGTTATTGTTATAATATGTGTTATTGTATATGATATATATCTAAATAATATTGTTTAGATATATATTGTGTATATATAGCATATATTATATAGTATATATTGTATATACACAATGTATATCTAAACAATAGATATACAATTTTTCTAAACAATAGATATACATTGAAAAATTGTATACTATATTGTATATCTCTCTACATGTATCTCCATAGAGTTTAAAACTATAAAGAAAATAAAATCAAGATTGCGGGTGTTGGGTTAATGGTACCTTTGGGGGTGAGTGGGAGCTATGATTGGAGAAGGGTACATATGGGCTTTGGGGTGCTGTCAATATTTCTGTTCTTGTCCTGAGTAGTGTTCACATGGGTATATTCTTTATAATCAATCTTTAAACCATTTAAAAATGCTTTATGTACTTTTTTTTTAAATCTATATATCATTTATTTTTCAAAATAGCTGGGAAGGAAGATTCTAAAGTTATCTAATGGAGAGTTTTGTAATGAATACTTTTCTTTTCTTTTTGAGGCAGCATCTTGCTCAGTCAACCAGGTTGGAGTGCAGTGGCATGATCATGGCTCATTCCACCTTAGCCTCCCCAGGCTCAAGTGATCCTCCCACCTCAGCCTCCCCAGTAGCTGGGACTACAGACACGTGCCATTATACTCAGCTAAATTTTGTATTTTTTTGTAGAGACAGGATTTTGCCATGTTGTCCAGGCTGGTCTCAAACTCCTGAGCTCAAGCAATCCACTCTCCTTGGCCTTCCAAAGTGCTGGGATTACAGACATGAAGCACTACGCCCAGCGTGCAATGAATACTAACCAGAATATTATCCTGAGTTGACATGAAATAACTCATGAATTTTCCTGCATCTTTTTAGTGCCATTTAATACAAGTGATTACATGGAAGTGTTTTCTACTCAAAGAAAGTAGACTTCAGCATGAAAGTAAATTTTCTTTCAAAATTCCTTGTGGTGATCTAATGTAATCGAGTATTAAACTATCTCCTAAAATCAATTTGCTTTTCAGACATAAACTTTGTGAATTCTCTTCCGGAACTTTGGCAAAAAAATAAAAAGACTCAGTTTTATGGTCTGATATTTGTCAGTAATCTTCATAGTTTTAGTAAACCCATTTTTTTCTAAACAAAACTCCAAGACATCACATAAAAAGAAATATTAAAGGCACAAAAGTAACAATTAGAAAGTCAAAATAACAACTATGAAAATTAGGAGTGAAGGTGAAGATGGGGTAATGAACTCCAGCACTGGGGACTCCACAAATAATGTCTTTTTTTTTTTTTTTGAGACAAAATCTTGCTCTCTCACCCAGACTGGAGTGCCATAGCCCGATCTTGGCTCACTGCAACCTCCGCCTCCGGAGTTTAAGTGATTCTCCTGCCTCAGTCTCCCGAGTAGCTGGAACTACAGGTGTGTGCTACCATGCCTGGCTAATGTTTGTTGTTGTTGCTGTTTGTTTGTTTCGTATTTTTAGTAGAGACAGGATTTTACCATGTGGTCTGGTGAAACTCCTGACCTCAGGTGATCTGCCTGCCTCGGCGTCTCAAAGTGTTGGGATTACAGGCGTGAGCTGTCAGGAATTCAAGACCAGCCTGGCCAACACAGTGAAAACCCATCTCTACTAACAATACAAAAATTAGCTGGGCACAGTGGCGCATGCTCGTAATTCCAGCTACTTGGGAGGCTGAGGCAGGAGAATCACTTGAACCTGAAAGTCAGAGGTTGCAGTAAGCTGAGATTATACTACTGCACTCCAGCCTGGGTGACAGAGCTAGACTCTATCTCAAAAAAAAATAAAAGTAAAATATTTCTAAATAAGCAAATGAGAAGGAAAAAAGCCAAATTACAGCTCTTTTGAATTAGACATTATAATGTATGTGAAGAACATGAAACAGTAGGAGCTACAAAAATGTTTGCCCTAAATGAATTTTCTCCTGTTCAAATTACATTTTAAAATCCTCTTATTTAATCATTCTATTTCAATGTCTAAATATAATTTTCTCATTAGAGAAATTAAATGTTCATAAAGTATTTCAAAAATCGTTGTTCCAGTTATCTATGTTACAACTACCCCCATAGTGGCACATACAAGCATTTACTATATCTTATAGTTTTATGGGTCCAAATTGTACACAGGGCTCAGCTAGGAGACCTTCTGTTTCACGTAGCAGCATTGACTGAGGTCACTTGGTGGCATTCAGCTGGCAGATAGGCCAGTCTGGAAAATCCAAGATGCCTTTATTATATGCCTGATGCCTTGGTCAGGATGGCTGGAATGCTGGGCTCAGCTGAGACTTTTGATCTGTGGTCCCATGTGGCTTCTCCAGCATTGCAGTCTCAGAGTAGTTGAACTAATTACCAGGCACCTCAAAGTTTTCAGAGGCTTATAAGAGGCCTAGGCAGAAGCTGCAAGGTTTTTATGTCTTAGGCTTAGAAGGCCCAGAATGTCGCTTCTGTTGTAGTCTCTTGATCAGGCAAGTCTGTAAGGCTAGCCCAGATTCAAGGGGAGGGGAATTTGACTTTACCTCTCAAAGGGAGTAGTAAAGAATTTGAAGCTATCTTTAATCTATACAACCCCCAACAAGACCCATGCTACAAAAATAAAAAATATATGGGGCAAATATTTTTTTCAGCCTGAAGGGGAAAAACCATATGTGAATCGGGATTGTGGAAGAATTCAAATCATTAACTCAATATGCAGTTTGGAAAATAAATATTGTTTGGCCTCAACACTGAAGAGTCTTCTAACAAATATTAAGGTAATACTGTTTCAGAATCTGAGGCACTTAATATTTGAGTTATTTAATTAGAGTTTAAGAAGGTTTGTGTTATTTTCAAAATCTTTTTGTTCTATTTGAAGTTTAAAGAATAAAATTTTTTACATTTAACAAGAAAATGATAATAAAATCTATCAGATGAAAAATGAATATTGAATACGAGACTGTGAATGTATTCAAGTACCTAGCACAGTACCTAGAACATACTAAGTACAGGGAATGATTTGAAGATTGACTGTGGAAGGGACACAGAGAGGATATCTAACTCGCTAACTGCTTTCAGAAAAGATTACATCTAAACCCCACACCCTAAGCAAAGTCTCTCCTAACCCAGACCAAGATATAAACCAAATGACAAAGGAAATGTAAGAGGTATATAATTATAAATGGTAATTTAGAAGGTAATTATGGAACTTATAAAATATTAAGCATTTTCATAGCCATTCAAGGAGCAGCCTATGTTCAAATCCTGGCTCTACTAATTATCATGATGATCTTGAAAGTTACTAAATTACCTGGCCATCATATGACTCACCTGAAAACTGAAAATTATGACAGTGCCATCCTCTTAAATTTTGTGTGAAGATTAAGTAAAATAACAAAAAAGAACAGAACTTGGCTCACTGCAAGTCACAATAAATATTAACTGTTATCTAACATTTAGAAGAAATTCTACAGGATATTATTTGAAAACAGGGCAAGTAAAACTGATACTTTTCTACTTTCATTTCAAAGATAATTAGCTAGAACTGAAAATGTATGAGTTCAAAGATAACTACCTAGAACTGAAAATATAGACAAACTATCCATTTGCAACCAGGACATGAACTGGGAAGCTCCATGCTCCCTGGAGACTTAGTCAGCCTTGGATGAAAACTTCAGTTCTATGGTCTGTACAAGTCTAAACCCCATCCCAATATTTCTAGGAAATCTTGCTGCGTTGTTCCACTCATCTCTAGCTCCTCAGTTATTCTGCATCAGCTCAAACACAGTCCTTTCTTCAGTTACCACAGAAACCCACTGGTTCCAAACTAGCTGATTTCTAAGAGAATGGGAAAGAAAAGTGTTCAACCATCAACCATCTCCCCAGGTTCCTGCTCACTCTCCTCCTGATTTCTTCTCCCAAACTTGCCCTTGCAAACTATCTTTTCTCCTCTCTTCTGCACCGCATGTTAGCTTATCTTAGGGTAAGCTATCTCCAAAATACCCTTGATGACCCAACATCATCAAGGTATTTAGTAGAATAAAGGACCTTCCATGTAACAAGATTTACATGCTCTGGATCACAGACGCAGTTAATGATCTGTTACTTGGCTCCTGGTCTATTACATGTTCTTCTGTCTCATGTTTCCTGCATCGATGCTGTCGGGATGTGAAGAAAAATAACCAACGGATAGGTGTATAACATCTTGATGAGTTTAAAGCATGCAGATGGCAATTCCACATAGAATTAAAGTTTGCCTACTACGGGCTATGCAGTGGCCTGAACGCATATAGCAATGGAGTTCCTGGATGGTGTTCTTTGAACAGCAATAATCCAAGACCCCAGTGGCCAGTTAATGTTGCTGTATGCTAATGTTCTCTCCTTCTCACTGACCTGAAATTCTTATGATTAGAATCATTCAGCCATACCAAACATTAAAGTTGGAAATGTTGTCTCCAGAAGTGTCAGTCTGCTTTTGATTATCTAATCTTGGAAGTTGGGACGAGAAAAAAGCATGATAGGTGTCAGACTGTATTTTAAGGATTTTCTGAGACTAATACTTTCCTACCCCTTTGGAAAAGAGCCACACTAATTGTTGGGATTTAGAAGAAGGCAAATATTGGCTCGAAAATGCTTCAAGAGTCAAAACACAAGTTAGTGTTTTCACAGCCCATAGGAAGAGCATCAAAGTTAAATTTCTCTTCCTAAGGTAAGATAGATTATTTTTCATTTGCCCGGGTCTTAGGAGTGAGTAAGTGAGGGAGACACCCTTTACTTCCCACATAACAGAGCCCAGCGGGAAGCTGGCTTTTCTCTGAAAAGTGGGAGTGCCAACAATAAGAATGGGAATGCAAATGGAGTAGGGTGAGGAAAATACTTCAGTAGGTCGGAGACTCACATACACCAAGGCTTCTGGGACAGGGATTATATCATGTGTATCAGATGACGCCATAGATTGGACCCTACTGTTTATATCGCCTCAGGTGGGAAAGGTGAGATGCCAACAGTTGAGGCCTCATCTTGGAAGGATATCAAGAGCAAGTCCACATTAAACCAAAGATACGCTGAAATGAAGAAAGTCTGAACATGCAAGACTTCTATCAGGCATTGGAAAGGGAATGGCAAACTGGGCAGGTAATGCCATTTCTCGTGTTTTATTTTTCCAAAAACCCAGTTAAAGGGCTCTGTTTCTCTGTGGTCATGCCTCATGCTGAGTATGCTATTCTGTTGAACCACGAGGTTGGTCTCAGAACATCTGGAATAAGCAGATTATCAATCAGTGGAGGTAGTCCAGGGGACCATTTTGCAAATGTTGCTGAGATTCAAATATACTACCCAAGAGACACATGAGAATTTTCTTTCCTGTGTACATGAATAAAGGCAGGTTCAGTAGGTTTTAGAGATTTCACCTTGAAAAGCAATGTCTTAGACACAAGAGAAGTACACGAAGCACACATGTTTATGTAAGTGGGGGAAGGTCGCAAGAGCAGCAGGCGTGGGAACATGGAAGGAGCCGGCAGCACGCATGGGTTGCAGAGGGCTGTCATTAGTGAAAAGGTCATTCTCTCATCAGAATGCCACTCTTGCTAGAGCCCAGCAGCCTGGAGGCACCTGGCCTACCATTAGCTATGCTCCTTTCGTGACTGTAGGGTGATAGTTACATTTATGGTCTTTGGAGTTAGACTTCAAGTTCAAATCCCATCTCTATCACTCACTAGTTGGACAAGTTACTTCACTTACCTTATTTTCCCCCATCTATTAAATGGAGATATCAGGAAAATTAAATAAAAATAATCTAGAGTCAGAGTTTAGCACCCAGCCTGGCACAGAGTAAGCACTCAACAAATGTGGGTTATTATTATTCACTTTAAAATATCAATTGAGTGTACTGTGTGCCAGGCTGTGTGCACTGGTAAACAATTATAAGTATGGCATGAATTATTTCTGTCCTCCCAGAGCTCACAGACCAGTGGTAGGTATAATAAGCAATCTGGCAATGACAACATTGTATTTAAAAAGGTTATAACTGGGAAAATGCAGGGTGTTATGGGATCACAGGTGGATTCAAAGAAGCTGAGACTTGAAGTAGAACAGGAGTTCACCAGGTGAGGGCTGCTGGGGGAAGACCTAAGGGAAAGAGGAATGGTGCACTAAAGCCAACAGGTCTGTGGGCCCGTGTGCTGAGGACAGGGCGGGGTAGGCAGTCGAGGGTGATGCTGAGGCTGTGAGAGGACACATTGTGCAGAGATGGTAACCCAAGTGGAAGAGACAGACATTTTAATTCACACCGCGAGGGTATATTGACTTGACTTTAATAAACCAAATTTAATCTGTTTTGAATCCATGTCCCACTTGGTTATCAGAATATTCACTCAGCCATTATTGGGGCTCCTTTGTACTCCAGCCCCACCCCACAAGGGTCATATGTGAGTCTTGGGAGCTTATACAGACACAGCTTTCTGGGCTTAATCTGCACAGTGGCCTATACTGATGTGCTTATCGTCCATGTTCACACGGTCTCTCAAAAGCAGGTGCAAGCAGCACCAGTGCCAAGTTTGCACCTGCAGAGATTTTCCCCCCTGGATACCAAAGGGATGGCTCTTTGTGATACCAAAGGAATAGCCTCATCCGAGTTTCCATTATTCTACTCCAATATCCTCCATCAGTCCTTAGTCTGAAGTGTTACTAACAAGTGACTCGGGGTCTCCATCTGATTGAAAACCTTCCAGAAACCCATCTCTTAATCGTGTAAATATCTCTCAGCCCTCTAGTTTGTCTACTTCTGTCTCTCTTAAACACCCAGCTCTTGACCCCTTCCTTTCCTTCTCTGGGACAAGCAATCATCCATGAGCCCAAGTGTCACAAAGAAAATCTAGGACATGAGTTATCTTCTTCCTGTAACCTCTCCTTTTAGTTCTTTAACACAGACCCCAGGAAAACACAAAAATCTGACTACTTTCTCTGGATGGGGGAAGGAAAAATACCTAGAGCAGCAAAAAATGACACTCAAAACAAAACTTATTTTGTCACATATTATTCTGGAAGCTTTATCCTCAAAAACATTAGGAAACTTTCCAAGGGTTATATGATTTACATTTCAGAAAGTTCACTGTGGCTACAGAGTGGAGAAGAGGTGGGTAACAATAGAGGCAGGGAAAGTGGTTAGAAATAACCATCCTAGTTATCTGAGAGCTGACTTTGGTCATATTCAGGGTAACGCTAGTGGAAATGAGAAAAACAAAATTAAATACAGTATAATATTCATATTTAAACATAGATGCTTTTGCTTTTCCAAGCAATTTTTTGATTCACTAACTTTTAACTGCCACTTCCTTCTGCGCTGATTTTTCTTTTTTTCTGAAATATATCCTTTAGTAGCTTCTGAATCTCTATATGTCTGAACTTGTTTCTTCTTTATCTTGATTTTTGATTTTTAATGATTTAGCTGGGTATAGAATTTTAGATTCATTATTTTCCCCCTAGGTCCTTTTTTGTTCTTTGAGACAGTCTTGTTCTGTCGCCCAGGCTGGAGTGCAGCAGTGCCATCTCAGCTCACTGCAACCTCTGCCTCCTGGGTTCAAGCGATTCTCCTGTCTCGGCCTCCTGAGTAACTGAGATTACAGGTGCCCACCATAGTAGGGGTGGGGTTTCACCATGTTGGCCAGGTTGGTCTTGAACTCCTGACCTCAGGTGATTCATCCACCTCAGGCTACCAAAATGCTGGGATTAGAGGCATGACGTGAACCACCGCGCCCTGCCCTTCAGGGCTTTTTCTTCACTCTATTTTCTTTTCCCCATGGAATCTACTGATGAGAAATTTGTTATCAATCAAATTGTCATTCCCTTAGGTATTTTGCCTTTTCTCTGTGGCAGCTTTTAGGATTTTTTTTCACCTTGTCTTTACTGTTTTAAAATTTTCTGTAATGTATCTGAGCATAGATGTTTTTTCTAATTTATTCTGTTTGGTACTCATTTTTTTAATTTGAAGATTCAAGTCTTCTTTTAGTTTTGGAAAATTGTCAGCCATTATCTTTCCAAAGATTGTTTCTCTATCATCCCATCTTTCCTTTTTCTTCTGGAACTCTGGGCTTTTCCTTGCTTCTACATCTGTTATGTCTTTCTTATCTCTCTGAGCTACATTTTGAGAGACTTAGTTCTTTCTTCCAATGTGCTTATTGTCTTTTCAGTTGTAAGCAGTTATAAATCAGCTAGCCTAGCCAATTAATTTTTTAGTGGTATAATAATCAACTGTGTTTTTCACTTTTATGATTTCTAGTTGCTTCCTATTCTTCACTATTCTAATTCTTACTTCATAATTATATTACATGTTATGCATATGAAATTGCATTCTTTCCTATAACTTCCTATTTTTGTTGTATTATTGCTATTTTCTTTTTAATGTCTTAAGGATTGCTCTATTGTGTTTATTTCCTCAGGTGTGAATTCTCCCATTTGTTAGATCTGCTGACTCTATTTTGTGCCATTAAACCTTCTTTGGCAGTAAGATTATTGCTTGCGTGCATATTTCTTGCTGTATTTTTCCCACGTTTACTCTGAGGCTGTATCATGGTTGCTCCTACTTCAGCACCAAAGGATGCACAAGCAGGTCTTTTCTTTACAGCTCAGCTCGGGGTTCTCATCATAAGTAATATTGCATGGCAAGTCCCAAGTCCTGACCTCATTGTGTGACTCATCCTCTGTCCCTGAGAAGTTTCATTTCCTACCTCCATCCTTCCCTTCCTTCTCTCTTCCTTTTTTCCATTCTTACTTTTTATTATAAAAATGTTCAAACATACATAGAACTACTGTGAAAAGTATAATGAGTCTCTAGTACCCATCACCCAGCTTTAACACTTATCAGTACATGCCTAATCTTGTTTTATTTATACCTCTCTCCTACTCTCTACCTCACTAGATTATTTTAAAGAAAATCCCAGACATCGTATCACTTTATCCATGAATGTTTTAGTATGTATGTCTTAGAAGTATTGTCTTCTTTAAAAACATATAACCATAGTGCAATTATAACATGCAAAAATTAATAATTTCTTAATACTACTAAGCTGTTAGTATTAAATTTCCTTGATTATTTCATAAATATTTTTATAGCAGTTTTGTTTGCATTAAGGTTCATATAATCTGCAGACATTGGCAGGGTACAGTGGCTCATGCCTTTAATCCCAGAACTTTGGGAGGTCGAGGCAGGAGGATTGCTTGAGCCCAGGAGTTCAAGACCAGACTGGGCACTGTAAGGAGACCCTGTCTCTACAACAAACTTTTTAAAAATTAGCTGGGCCTGGTGGTGCAAGCCTGTGGTCCCAGCTACTTGGGAAGCTGAGATGGGAGGATTGCTTGCGTCCAGTAGGTTGAGGCTGCAGTGAGTTGTGATCACATCACCACTGCACTCCAGCCTTCATGACAGAGTGAGATCCTGTCACACACACACGCAAAAAAGGCAGACATTGCCTTTGGCTCATATGTCTCTTAAGTCTTCTTTACTCTCTAACATTTCTTCCTCCAGAATACAGGGATGAGAGAATATACAGGACAAGAGAAGAAACTACATTATTTATCCTGGACAATTTTCCACATTCTAGTTTTTGTTGATTGCATCCATGTGATATCACTTTGAACATTTTTGCATCTATTGCTTCAATAATGCTATGTAACAAAACCTCAATGACACACAACAATAAGGGTTTATTATTGTTCATGCATCTGGAGAAACTGGCAAGTGCCTTTGCTGATCTTGGCTAAACTTGCTTGCCTGTCTGAGGGTCAGCTGGATAGCTCCCAGTTGGGATAGGATGACCTTGGCTGGGAGGACTAGAGTGACTTAATTCTCTGTGTATCTCTCATCTTCCATTAAATTAGCACAACTATGTCCTTCTCATGGTGATGACAGAAACTAGAATAGAAAGATTGCTAGGATTAAAGACACAGGGGACAGTAAGGAAGGCCTCACCTGAGGGATCTCTTAGAAGATGGCTGAAACAGGAAGAACCCAGGTCCTGAGGGAACCTGGGTTCCCTGGACAAGATAGTAAATTGGAGTCTCAGAGAGCACTGCAGAGTCTACCAATAAGTGGAATATAGGATAAAAGAATAGTCATAACTTATAAAGCAATAGTCTAGATTCTGTATCCTAAATAAAAAGTGAATCAGAATCAGGACAAACACATGGACAGATTTTCTGTAGATTAGTATTTATTGCATTCCTACTAATGTTAAGTACTTCATCAAACACATTACATAAATTGTAATATAGTGGATGAGACCATGATTTCTCAGCCTGCCTGGGTCTGAGACCTACCTCTCCCAGTGAAATGAGTTAATAGACCTACAATCCTTAGAAAAATGCCTGCTGCAAAGCAAGCGCTCAGAAATCTCAGCTGTTACACATGATCTCATTTTACGTTCCCAGCAACCCTGTAAGATAGAAAAATACTGGCCGGGCACAGTGACTCACCCTGTAATCCCAGCACTTTGAGAGGCTGAGGCGGGAGAATCACCTGAGGTCAGGAGTTCAAGACTAGCCTGGCCAAAGTGGTAAAACCTCATCTCTACTAAAAATACAAAAATTAGCTGGGCATGGTGGCAAATGCCTCTAATCCCAGCCACTTGGAAGGCTGTGGCGAGAGAATTGCTTGAACCCGGGTGGCAGAGGTTGCAGTGAGCTAAGATCATGCCACTGCACTCCAGCCTGAGCAATAATAGAAAAACTCCATCAAAAAAAAAAAAAAAAAAAAAAGAAGATAGAAAAACATTGTATTCCCATTTACAGATGAGAAAAGGGAACCATAGACACAGGTTAGCTGACACAGCCAAGTCACATAGCCAATGAGCAGCAGAGCAGGAATCCAAACCCAGGAATCTCATCTCAGGGCCCACACATCAATCACGATAGTATTCTATCTCATCTGTACCCCTTGATTTGATATGAGTCCTGGAGTTAGTTTTTTAAGTGTCCTTGTCTTGGGCTAGGGTTGGCTCCAGAGCCTGAGTGTATACATAAGAGAGGTGGTGGGGGTGAGGCTGGGGCAGGAGGAACTGGATTTATCCTGATAAGTGGCCTCAGAGGAATTAGTGAGCTACAGGGGCAGAACCCAAGCAGTCAGAACAGTGAGGGACTCCCAGTGGAAGAGGGGCCCAGGGACACAGGAGGAGCAGAGGTGTGTGGCCGAGGCTGCAGGTGCAAAGGAGCGTGTCCTGAAATCAGTCAGCAAGGAGCAAGGGAGGTGATGGCAGAGATGAGCTGAACTTGATTCTTCTTGAGGTATTTCTTTAAATAGAGTGAGAAAAGAGGCATGCCCCCCCCCAAAAAAGTATTATTATAATAATAATTATTTAAAAAGAAGGAAGTATTTTCACCATGTCAGGCTGGTCTCGAACTCCTGACCTCGTGATCCGTCCATCTCAGCCTCCCAAAGTGCTGGGATTACAGATCTGAGCCACCACACCTGGCGGAAACTTCCTTCTTAAAGGAGGTCTTGACAAATATGATTGAGTAAACTAACTTCAGATGAATGGATCAGTGAATGCACTTACCTTGACAAATTCTCCGCCTCAGTTAGTAGCACTAATTTTCACTTTTGGGATGGCAGTATGCCACACTAAGCCTGTTGTGACATATTACCTTTCGTTTATAAAAAAAGAAAGCTGAGGCACAGAAAGTTTGCATAATCCTCCTAGATTACACTACTAAAAAGTGGAGGAATTCAGAGCTTGTGCTTTTTCTGTGCCTAACTTTATGCTGCTGCCCAAGTAAGAAGTAGATTGCTGGCTTTGCTTTTGCTTTTGCTGCCCAAAGAGTGTCTGCAAATCACACAAGCACAGAGGCAGAAGAAACTTCAAGGGAGTAAGAAGAGAGTCAGGGTCAGTGTGGGAGCTTTGTCAATCATATATGCCATCTTCATGGGTATTCTCAGAGGCCTCTGAGGTCCATAGAACCTGGTACTTTGGGGCTCCTGGTCCTGACAGAATCCCAGGATCAGGAATAGGTCAGATTGCACTCATTTGTCCCCAGAGGCTTAGAGCCCAGTTGGGGCTGGCTCTCCTAAGTCTCTGGAACAGAAGTCTGGAGGAGTCAGGGTGCAGTCTTCACACCGGAAGAATGATGACTTGAGGTCCATATGGATGTAACTCCAGTTAAAACTTATATGCCTTGGCTTCAAGTTGTACCTGCATAGCAGGTGCACTGCTTTTGTTTAGATTCTACTTTTATTTGGGATGGCTTTGAAAGGAGCTGGGTGGAGATTACTGGGAGGGGTGTTTCTAAATCTCCCAAAATACCTCTGTGTCCCCATTGCGCAAGAAAAGCTTCAGCTGAAGACTATTCACCACCGCCGCCCCCTGAAAAGGAGGCTGGAACACTGTCTACTCTGAATCCAACTAGAAGTTCACAGGAATAGAGGGTCCTCAAGTACCACACAGGTGGTAAGTGACATCTATGGGGATCCCTTCTGCCCACCTAGAGGCAAAGGAAGCCTGGCACCCTGGGCCATCTTAGATGGCTCTCTGAGCTATGGTCCCTCTACAAATAATCTGTTCAAGTTGGCCACAAAGTTTCCCTTTGAGCTGGGCCTCCATCTGTCCAGGCAGACCCAGTCACATACTTTTGGAAAAGTAGTCTTGGGCTACCTTCTCTGGTCAGAAGGAGAATGTGAGACTCAGAGGCGATAGTCACGGAACCCTGAGCAGGAAGTCTTAGACATCCAGGGAGACAAATGGTCCCAGCTATAAGGACCTTGTTTTGGCCTTTGCTGGAGAAACTTATAGTTAATGTACTTGGGGAGGAAGTTGTTTTGGATTTGAAGCTGTTTAAATGTCCAGGAGCAAAAAAATGTTAGGTCACTAGAGGCATAAAAGGAACTGAAGGGCCACAGTATCAGGAGAGAATCTCAGCGACTTGCCTTCTCCTGGGGAGGAAGAGATGGAAGATAGAAATGAAGATATTCTAATACAGGGATGAAGGAGGAGGCACTGCTCAACTGTGCTAGAATCACAGTGATGAGAATAGAGAAGTTCTCCAGCATAGCCAGCCGCCACGGGGATCTTACACTGCTCTTACCACTACCCCAGGCACTCAAGATCAAGTGCAGGGGCATCTGCCAGGGATTTGAGACGAGGGCAGCAGACCCTCAAGCTAAGCCTTCTAATTCTAGAGAATGCATTGACGTTGATGAAGGTCTGCCACTCAGATAGCAATTAGGTTTGCTGCTGTTGTTTTTGTTGTTGTTTGTTTGTTTTAAAGATGGTGGAGATTAACAAAAATGGGAGACACATCCATCCTGGCTTGCAGACACCTTTCTCTCTTCAGAGGAGTTAATTTTGCCCAAGTAACCTCACCATGCATTCACGTGCTGGGACCACAGTGATGCTTATAAGTAAAGTGAAAGGGTTATTGCCTAAAAATGTAGCTTGTGAATGGAAGGGAAATAGTATTTATCACCACTTTACTGGAACTAAGTAGAGCAACTTCAGATCCAAAATATAAACTTACTCAAAATATTGTCATGCGTCAATGTTGATGTTGTCTTCAGTTCCACCTTAATCAAATTGGTGAACGTAATCCAGTCTTACTAAGACAATTAAAGGGACTTTTCTGTAATTCCATGGAAAGGTTTCTTTTTTTTTTCCCCCCCTAGGCATTTCATCATCCACCTTGCCAACGATCTAAAGAAAAAAACATGTAGATCTCATGGCACTAGAGCATACTCTAGTGGTGGTGAAGAAAAGCAAATACTTCCAAACTGCTAACTGTATCCACTGCTGGGGAGTACTAGGTAAATACTTCTTGTTTGGGCAAAAGGTTAGGTAGGCTTGCCCCATAAAACAGCAAAGAAAATGGATGGAGCATTGTGTAACAACTCTGCGCCATATAATTCTCCCCGAAGAATAAGGCACGTTCTGTTTTATCCAATGCTCAAAGCCAAGGGCAAACAAACAAGAATTATTAAAAATCTTAAGTGAGGTTTTAGGGAAGCTTTTGGGTTTTTTTTCTTCTTCTTAAATCCAAGCCACATTTAGACTTTCCCCTTAGATATTCTGTTTAAAGAAAGGAGAAGGAGCAGATAATAGATATAATACCTAAAGCAAACTCCCTTCAGCCATGACAGTGGTATTACAAACTTGAGTGAGTGCCATTATTTCAGATAAATAAAAACAATGGACCAGAACCAATTTTACATAAGGAAATATTGTTCAATTTGTGAAAGCCATTGTGAAGACTCCTCTGGTTTATCAAGTGATGGTTAATATAAATAAGAGCATCTGCCCTTGTTGAAGATAGTACTCATCAAAGCAAACTTACACATTTAACCAAGTAACCACATTGCCATATGCTGTGTGTCTCCAAACTGAGGGAAATATATTCCCATGATTTTAAATGTAAATTATGCTCTTAAATTCAAACTAACACAAACTAGAAGGAAAAAAAAATCCAACACCACTACACACGTAAAAAATAAAACAATTTTTTTAAAGCCAGAAGCTTTGTGTTCTATTGTGTTTAGACTTAAAATATGGAACTATTTAGAAAGAATTAAAGAGATTATGTTTATTTGATTTCAAGTTATCTCAGCAAGAAACGTATTTTTCATACCTCTTTGGAAGAACAGCAGGTCAAATGACACATTTGTGAATGACTATTTGAAATATTTCAGCCATGCCGCAGGGTCCACCTGACCTGGGCACCATAGACAGAGGGAACAAAGGCTTATGTTTTAAATGTTCCTTTAAGAGGCTTTCTGGGGGAGGGGAAGGGGGGATGCGGGAAGCTGTCACAGCCTCGCTTTTTATTTTTATCCTATGACACTAATCAGTTTAATTATATTTATAACCCATGACTTCGGATCATAATTAATTTTCCCAAATGCAAACATTATATAGCATAATTCTGCAACTTTGCAAGAATCAACACAGTTTGTTTCAAAGTCACCCACATTCTTTGAACTCCAGAGTTTCCCAGTCTGTGCAAATTCATTCCTCACTTTGAGTAGGTTTTGTTTCTGGCTATGTTCAACAACAGAGGTGGGTCTTTATTCTTAATGATAAAACTAGTTGCAGAACAGTTTCATTAAAGAGATTCAGGATCTGAAAAACGTATTCACTTCATTACTTGACTAAATGAAAATCACACATTGATATAAGGTTAAATGGGGCTTCAATTTCCTTATTAAATGGAACAATTAATATTACAAGTGTTTGAAGATCATGATCAAGAAGACTTCACTAAATGTTTCCAAGAGTAATTATTGGAAACAGAGAGAATGCAAACCTTATTTAGGGTGTAACTCAATATGAGGGTTTGTGAATCAAATGTTGAGCCTTTTAGAATTACAAATCTTTCTTTGTGTCCTTATTAAAGAAATTCTCCCATCTCCATTGAAAGGGATAGATTGCCAAGGCCTAAATAAAATGCCAGACCCTAAAATGAAAATGCCTCTGACCTCACTGCCACACCTGATACTTCCAATACTGATTTCCTCCCAGTGCCTCTTTCTTCACCTCCTTTGCCCCAGGCCTTCATAATCCAGAGAGAGAAAAATGAATTTCACTTCCCAAATGCTAGAATTGCTGGAGCAGAACGTAACTAAATATCAGCAGCTGTGCCACGGCACCTGGGGCCATATAAGGAAGCCTTACAAAAGACTTAGTTATGAACAAGATCCCAGTTCTCTGCTTATCTTGGTTTTCTGTTAAGAAGAGCAGGGAGAATTGCAACTATGATCTTAAAAAATGTGTGTGTGTGTGTTTGTATGTATGTGTTTGTGTGTGTGTGTGTGTGTGTGTGTGTGTGTGTGTGTGTGTGTGTGTAGAGGAGATCTAGTTCTCAAAAAAACAAAAGGATAAAACAGATGTTCCTAAGGCAACAAAATAGGACCAAAATAATGCTGCTATGGCTCATGATCATGGCTTCTCGAACGTTAATGTACAAATGCATCACATGGGGACCTTTGAAGATGCAGATTCTGAATCATTCTGGGGTGGGGCCTGAGAGTCTGCATTTCTAGTAAGTTCTCATATGATGGTGCAGCTGGTCTAAGGGCCACATTTTAATTAAGGGGTTTAGAGCAATTCACTGCCTTTCAAATAATTAGCCCCCTGCCCTGTATTACTATTCCAAAGTAGTTTCATTTAATACTTGTCACTCAGGTCAACAAGGGATTTTCCTGAAAGCAAGCACTGTGTACTGTATCTCTGCTGTATCCCTTAGCACCTAGCATAGCACCAATATAAGGATGAGAAAAAGGAAGTACCAAGTAACAGACACAGACCCTTTTTTGGAGGTATTGGCAGCAAAACTGTGAGGAAGGAGCCAGGTTCAAGGGCAATTATACAATCTTGGTAGAAAAGGTGTCATAGAGCCTCTCTTTACAATCCTTCACAGATATCTTTAACAAAGAGTGTTTGAGAAGATTGTGGTCTCTTCTTATCTCTCTTTCGGTGTTTGGAATGTTGTCCTTCCAGGAGAGGCAGCAGATTTAGCAGAAAAAGATTGGGTTTGGGGACTGGCAAATGGAATGCACTGTCTGTGACCTTGACTCAACTTGAAGATGATTATAGCCACTTGCAAGTTGATTTTAAGGGTTACAAAGGATCTGTATAAAACACTCAACACAATGACTGGGGATAACAGCTGCTCAATAAATGTAGGTGCAATTAATTCTCCTTTATCAGGGCTCACTGTAACCTAGGTGTTTCCAACCTTGGCAACTGCACATCAGAAACAACTGGGAGTCCTCTGAAACTTCCAGATGCCCCCAGGCCATACCCCAGACCAATGGCATTATAAATCAGCATTATACATCTCTGAGGGGGGGGAATGGGGCTACTCTTAAAGCCCCTGGGTGGTTCAAACACCCAGTAGCAGAAGTTGAGAACCACTGACCTAAGTGTAGCTAAGGAGCAGTCACTTTTTTGGGACCTAGAAATAGGAGCCAGCTAATTAGCCTCCCCTAAGGGTGGCAGCCAAGCGAGGGAGGATGACAAGAGGCTTCCTACCACTCATGCACACCCCCGAGGTGTGTCTTCTCTCCTGGCCCTGCAGGGAACAGTAATCTGCTAGCAATCAGTGCTAATTAGTTTCCTCCTAGTTACAGAGATTTCCTGGGGTTATCAGGACAGTGCCATCCCTCTGATATTTGAGCATGGATTACTTTGTGTTATTTGTGATTTGTGTTTATCTACCTTCTCCTTAACCCAGTATGATTACTTTATTATTACCACCCACATTTTCCAGGGGTTCACCAACCTGTGAAATTGAATGGGGTCACATGAATAAAACAGCCACTGAAAACACTCATCCGATATTCAGCTCCTGGAGAGCTCACCCCACAAGTGTGTCTGCTTCCTGGGGTGTGCCTCAGGCGTGTTCTTGAGCAAATCCAGCCATGCTGATTCTATAGCACTGTATCCATGAGATCAAACTACCTCATAGAATGGTAAACAATTGATAAAATAACATGCATAAAGTACACTAGCTTAGTGCTGGGAGCCAGGTTGGTTATGTTTTTAATAAACATTAGGGTCTTACAATTCATAGGTGGCACCTACCAGGCTTGACCTTTCCTACCAGTCACTGCCTTTGTCAGACACTACAACCCCTTCCTGATGCTACTTTTTTCTCCTTCATATTGTTTCTGCATGGGGCTCCCAACATTATCTGGAGACTATGCCGTGGAAGCTGCACAAGAGTTTGTGTCAAAGGAGGGTAGAGTCCCAACTTTTTGCGAGACTCATTACAGAGGTCCCCAGCAGTAGGACTGGGGCCCTAAAGTTTTGCTGAGCTTTTACATCCTTCTGTTCTTCCCTCTAACCCAAGCCTAAGTGCCCACCCTGTACTCAGAATCATTCAGCCCATTATTCCTGAAACGTTGCTGCCAGATCATGCTCACTGGTCTGACTCCCCACACCCTCCTAGGAGTTACTTGGTGGGCTACTGTGCTGGGTCATTAGACATTGCTAGACGTAGCTGAGTCTCTGCAAGGACCATGACTTGGGCTCAGGCTGGGGCACTGATACACTTTCCTGTGGTGAGGGGAGCAGGGTCTTTGAGAGGGAGTGGTTTGTGGTTTGCACTTGCCACCCACACTTTCATCCACTACCAATTCATAGACAATTTGTCAGTTGGGAGGTGATGGATGTCAGACCCAGTCATGCTCTCATTAAATTCTGTTTGAGGAGAAACATGATTTGCAGGAGGGAGTAATGAAACACATTTATCATTGCATTTAAATAAGGGCTATAAAGACATAGAGTATAACAGCTACAGAAAATCACAGAAGAAACAGATATTGGGAGTCAGCTTGACATGGGCTGCTTGGAAGAGATTTTCTAGATGAGATAGATCTAAGAAAATATTTGAAATATGAGCAGCGGTGTCCCAAGGGAGGGGAAAGGGTGGGAATGTCAGATCAAGGTGCAGGCAAAATAGAGGTACATTGTCTGGAGAGAATTTAAAAACAAAACCACCTAAAGGTCAGTGGCTTCTTATTATCACCATACACCAGAACTGCTAGACAATAAAAGACCATTCTGGTAGTAGTCATTCATTGTTTTAGTAATTCTTAGCAAACATGATGAATTGGGTGATCTAGATACACAATTAGAGAAATCAGTAAGCTTTTTGTCTTAAGTGTTTGACCTCCCCATTGCTCCTGTCAAATAAATTAAGAATGTATTTTTAATCTCCCATGTCATGCCATTGCTAAGACTCTGGTACTTTCTGAAAAGTCCTTTTGGAAGTCTTTTCTGAAACGTGCAGTGTTTAGTAAAGACCAGGTCGTTATTCCAATTTAGAATGAAAACAGGAAGTCAGAGAGAGGATTATGGTCATAAACAATATTTGGGGAATGGGCGGTGGGTCTAGACTCTTAGAATTCTACTTCCATCATCACTTTTATGGCTCCCCTGTATAAACTGCTGTCCCAACCAAAAGCAGGCAACCCATGGTATTTGTGGATTCTCAGATGGTAGACTCAATGAGGGCAGGAAGTCTTTTCTTTGCTTACTGATAGAGCTGTGGGGGCACCTAGACAGAGCTTTCCCTTGGCCCTCTGCAAGTTTGCTGAAAAATCAACTCACAAAAGGAAGATTAATTAGAGAAAAGGCATGCAAATTTATTTAATGTGTATACATGGGAGCCTTCAGAATGAAGACTCAAAGATACAGAGGAAACTGTCCATTTTTATGCTTAGGTTCCACAAAGTCTGGACAACTGTGTAGAAATATGATTGGGCAGAAAGAATATATGTAATGCTAGCTAGAGACGGAGTTGGGAAGCCCAGCAAGGCCTGTTTAGATTCTTGGCCTCTCAGAGCATGCGTGACCTAAACAAGGTAAGTCAGATAATTTCTTTATGGCCAGTTTTTACATAGAAAGGCAGAGGGAAAGTTAGGTTTTTACATTTTATGGCTGACTCTGGGGAATGGGGGTTCTAGGTTCTATGACCTGCCTAGGGGAAGAATGGAAATGAGGGATAAGAGAGCAGGAGAAGGTCAGAGGAAAATGTTGGCTTCTGAGGCTGCTTCTGAGGTTTTCATTTTGGCATGTTGTTTTTTGAGCCCCAACATACCCAAAGCATCTGGATGAGTACTTGGCGAGAGGAGACAGTCAATACACATTTGTTGTGTCAGGGAAAAATCAATAGTTTGAGTGATTCATATAGAGGTTAAAGGCTTTATTCAACTGATGGGAATCTAGATCTGAAGACTCAGAAACTCCCCATCATGAAGTAGTACTGGGGGTCTCAAAGATTGAGAAGAGTGGGGGTGTATCCTTGTGGTCTGGTCAAGGTTGCAATTTTCTGTCTCTCTAACTGCTGTACAATCTGCCTTTGGAACAGCTGGAGATTGCTCTGGGTTTTTTATGCCTCCCGCTTGGGAGCATTGGAGCAATCTCATCCCAGTAATGGTCAGAACTGTTCTTTCAAGAGCTGTTTTTGTAAGCATGTGGGTTGTCTGTTAGTCAAGAAGTGTTCACAGGAGGGGAGGTAGCAAAAAAAGTCGGGGGTGGGGCAGGGGTGGGAAAAGAAAAAGGGAAAAGGAGACAAGAGTTGAAGCCAGAAAAACCGAGGTCTGTTTTAATCCTTTTACAGTGAGTGAATGAATGAATGAATGAGCCCCTTGCCTGTCTCCTGCTGAGCCATGAACTGGGAACCTGGAAGGTTGCTAGAAATATTTAACATACATTAATTTATTTGGATTCATACATGTAAAATCTGCTGCTGCTAAATGCCCCCTCGAGAGCTCTGGCCTCGCACAGGGGACTTACTACTGCCTTAGCTTCCAAAGCCTCTGTTTCCACAGTCATGGTAAATTAAAGTCAGATTCACCACAGGCATTTTAACATTTCTTGAACGATGAGATCAAGACTTGGGGTCCTCACTGCACACTTTAAATGCATAGCCAAGAGGGAGCAAATCAGCCAAGTTCTACCAAGTTTTAAATGTGGTCTAATTCTGTGCTTGCCTGCAACTTTGATGTGTTCTGGGGGCACCGCCTGCACTTCTGATCTGGACCTTGTCTTGGAAATGTATGTCCTGTTCATAAGAGATGCTGAGAAAGATGAAGGAAATAGATTAGGGCAAGGCCAGTACTCCAGGGAAAAGCACCTTAAAGGCAGTACTGGTGCTGTGTCAGCGTCATCACCTTTAATAGGAAAGGTCCTCAGGACTGTGCCGAGGGGACTAGGGAGGAGACGGAAGTAAGGCAGAATGCTATTTGACTTACTGAGAGAATTTAAAACCATATCATTCTTTCTTTTTTCAAAATACTTGTTGAACTGAATGAATCTTGATCGCTTGTCAATCTTCCATTTAGTGGTGTGGGAGTTGGCTTGCACTGGCTCATGTGTGCCAAATGTGGGCATCCCACCTCACATTCACTAGTGTGTGATTGGTAGTTTGAAGTCAGCCATGGGAGGAATATTCGTGGACGTTGACAAATGCTATAAACCAGGCTCCTCATCCCAGGAGGTGGTTTTTACCAGCATGCCTCTACCCCAATTCATCTTTCATGAACCAGCTTGCTACCTATTTTCTCATAAAGCTTCAACTGACAACTCCAACCCAACAGTGATTTCCTGCTTGACATGAGCTGAGGGCACATCTATTCCACTTATTTGACACTAAAGCGATTTACTGTGGCTTTGGTTATTGACTTAGTGTTATCTTCTTAACAGGCCACCATTTAATGTTGAATGATTCTTCATGTAAGGTATAAGATCCATGAATGCAGGGGCCATGTATTACACACCTCTGTATATACTCTCACAGGGTGCGACAGAATGAAAACAAATGGCAGGTGCTCAAAATGATTTGTGCTAAAGAAATGAGTTGTTGCAGGGGTCCTCAACTCCCTGGCCATGAACCTGTATTGGTCCTTGGCCTGTTAGGAGCTGGGCGTCATGGAGGAACATGAGTAGCATTACTGCCTAAGCCCCACCTCGGGTCAAATAAAATCATTAGCTTTTCATAGGAGCATGAATCCTGTTATGAACTGCACATGTGAGGGATCTGGGTTGTGTGCTCCTTACAAGAATCTGACTAATGCCTATGATCTGACACAGAACAGTTTCATCCCAAAACCATCCCCCCAACCCCTCAGCCCATGAAAAAATTGTCTTCCACTAAACTGGTCCCCAGTGTGGAACAGGTTGGAGACCTCTGAGTTATTGGGTAATTAATATAATAGGTACTGGAAAACCTGGGCAACTGAATGGCAAGTGAGATATACTCTGAAATAAGTACAACTGTATTTTTGGAAAACAATTAAAATGAACCATACAGCCGTAGGTAATGCCACTTCCGCCTTGTTGATTACTGAACTGGCTTATGGTTTTTGGAAGCTTTTGCAGGCCTTTTGTGCTAGTGCTGGCATTCTTAGCTGTGAAATCTGAAAAGTGATACATGCTTTACTCATGGCAAACATCCTTCAACACTGCAGCCAGTCACAGGCAAAGATAATAAAGCAAAGAATGCCACAAGGCACCATGTTTCTAATCTGGTGTCTTGCTAATCAATTTGTAAATGGCCATCAAATCTTTTCTCTGCTACTAATTGAAAGCCTGATATAAATCATAATCTGTATTCCCTACCTAACTTCACATATAGTGATGGTTTCTACTGAACGTTTTTGGGGTCAAGATGTATCTTAATACCAAGAACTAAAGCTCCATACATAATGTACCAGTAATGGATACATGTGTTTTTCAATATTTGTTTTAATACTAATGTCAGATTATTTAGGACCAATCCATTCTGTTGATTGGACCTACTATAAGTGGAAGGATAAAGATTTCTATCCCCACATTAACACATTTTATGGGTTGCAAAGCCACTTTTTTTGCCACTAAAACATAAGGTCACGAACTAATAGAATCCGCACTTTCCGAGGGTTTCATTTGGCTTAAAAAAAAAAAGTTTTAGAAAAATTAATCTGTAGAATAGGCTTGTAAAAGTACTGGGTAAATAAGTCATCTGAATTTTATAAAATGTTACTCTCAAACCAATATCTGCTCCTCAAAACATTTATGTTAAATGGAATAGAAGTAAATGTTGAGAAGCACTCTGCTCAAAGCTATTTACATAAATGTACTGTCACAGATTATAGTTAAGCGACTTGAGGCAATCCTTAACCCCCTCCAAAAAGACTAAAAGACTTCGGGATCTCTTCATATCCTTTTACCCCCCAAATAACTAAAATTCCTTATGGTCATTAGTAGTTATAATACTATGTGATTTGCTGTTACTGATTTCATCATTCAGCTCATTTTTCTTTCTATCATGTGAGTCTTCTCTATGTGTCTGTTTTTACCTCAGTAAATGACAAGCATGTGGATTTTTTAAAAATCAGGAAAACAATATAATTAGGACCCTATTTCTTTTTTCTCTTCTTTTTTTTCTATATTTTGAGATAGAGTCTCCCTTTGTCACCAGGCTGGAGTGCAGTGATGCGATCTCAGCTCACTGCAAACTTTGCCTCCTGGATTCAAGTCATTCTCCTGCCTCAGCCTCCCGAGTAGCTGGGATTCAGGAGTCCCCCACCATGCCCAGCTAATTTTTGTATTTTTAGTAGAGACAGGGTGCCACCGTGTTGGCCAGGATGGTCTCCATCTCTTGACTTTGTGATCCACTCACCTCAGCCTTCCAAAGTTCTGAGGTTACAGGTGTGAGCCACCACGCCCAGCCAGGACCCTATTTTTAAAAGTAAGACCACTCTCTCTCCTCTATGCCCAGCTCCTGCCAACCTCCTGCCTGGCACCAAAATTTTCTCCTTTTTTTCTCCTCATTTCCAAGATTCTACTGTATTCTACTAATTTCTTGTTTCTCCAGAATGGTCCATTTACTCTTGCTTTTGGGCAAAATCAGATGAAGTGAGGGCTGGAGAACCAGGCCTGAGCAGAGTGCCTTGACCCATTTCCCTCTCTTTGCTGCTCAGGCTCCTGGCAGGTGATTCAGGACTCACAGCCCTGGACAAACAAACAAACTTTCCCAAAGAAAATCTGGAACCAGCTGTCTCTTTGCTTTGGTGTATTTCCTCTGAATTGTGCCAGGATGAACATATGGTAAACTCTTTCCAGCTTATGGGACAAAAGGCTACTGTAGGGGCATTGCCAGAGCTGAAACCAAAAGGCTACAAGTTGTGGGTGACCCCAGAAGCTATTTGTTCATGCAAAAACTTAGTAAACACTGGGCTTTACTTTCAAGAAAAAGAAAACTCTTCAAAATATGATTTTCCCCAATTAAATCATGAAGATAAAGAGGCTTCCTATGACTTGTCCAAAGAACTTGGTATTGTTCTTTCTCTTTGAATTGTTAAGCAGCACAAGTTTTATCTTTTCTGCCCCTGAAAGCAGCTCTTCTGAGTCCTTTGCTCTCCATCCTCACTGCCAGGAGCATTTTCTTTCTTTTGTTCCTATGGGGCCATCTGTATCTTGTCTCATATTAAAAGCCACCCTCCATATACAGCCACCTGAGGAATTTTGTTTTTTCACTCCTTAAAACTTTTCAACATTTAAGTCCTAGCTCCTTAAAATAGCAATCAAGAGCCTAGTCCCTTGAGAAAGTGAAAAGCATCTGCATTGATGTCCCAGCCGAACATAAACTATGCTCACAGCACAAGGATCAGATAAGGTACCTCCATGACCATGTCTGAAGCAAACAGAGACCGGGATACTCTGCAACCACAAAAATGACAAAAATCCTCCCCATCTCCTAGCTAACACAAAAGACTTTACTATCGATGATGCTATCCCCACTTTAATTATTTTATCTCCTAAATCAAATTACTAAATACCCAATTACTGAATTGCCTCCGTCCTTGATGGCACTCCACCCAAAATGGGCCTGCACTTTCTCAAACCTTAGAACCACTTAGCTAAAGCACAAGTCCTGTAATAAGCCCTTCCCAATTCCATATTACTGAGCTGCTTCACAAACTTTCTGCTGTTCATTCTCTCTTGCTACTGCAAGCTAAATACTTTTACCTTTTCAGCCTAGAAGGTAGGTTATTGGCAGTTTTGGTCTATTGGCTTTAATAAACTCTCTTCCATCCACATGAATGCTCTAGTCATGGCAAGACGATGTAAGTTTCCCAGACATATATGTTTTGGCCATGCAGAATTGCCTTTGGTTTGTAGGACATTTTCTCTGTTTGTCCACATAGAAAAAATCTTACTTTTCAAAACCCAATTTGCATTTTAACTCATATGTGAATACTTCTAAGAACCTATGCATAGAATTGGGTCAAGTTTCCACTGTCTTGTGTTAACTCTAAGCTAGAGCCTATAGTCTAGAGGCTCAATGCATATGGACATGGAAATCAGAGAAGACCTAATTCCCGCTGGCTTTGACAGCGTACAACCTTGAGAAGCTCACTTATTACTCATATCAAGCCAACCTGACAAAGGCCATTTCCCCCATCAATTCTACTCAATCATTACCACCCACTGACACTTAATAAAGCAACTGTACATATATCACAATCGTGGGGCAGAGAGAAACATACCTTTTTCTTATTGGAAGCTTAATAAGGCAATGTCTAAGACTGCTAAATAAATCACATTTATTTGTTTTGCTTCTTTCCTTCTCTAGTTTATAAACTAGGACTTACCAGCTTGATTTATTCTGGAGTATGGTGGTGAAACATTTATGATAAATCAGCTCTTAAGAGAGAGAGGCAGTGGAGGATAGTCTGAGGATTAGGTCCAGCTCTCAAGCCTCAGACTCTGTCCTGACCATAGAGTGCTCTACATCTGGAAAGCTTCAATAATACCATCTTCCCCTAAGTGTTAATGAGATGAGATAGATGGAATTTCTCAATTAGTGGTTATCAACTAAAATCACCTATAAGAGTTTTAAAAACATACTTGTGCCTGGGACTCACCCCTCTACATTCTGGAGTGAAGCCTAGGTATTGGCAATTTTTAAAAATTCCATAGATGATTCTAACACAACATCACTGCTGATCTAGATAAAGGCAGAAAAGTTGCTATAAAAACATAACGCATTTCCCAGTGCTAGGAAATGGGTAATAGAAGAAGCATGAAAATCTATTTCCAATAAATCTATTTCCATGAAAATCTATTTCCATGATTGGCAAATGATCAAATTTTATGAAGACCTTAAGCACATCTTCACAAGGGCTGGACTCTCCCAAACAAAAAGGAAAATGATGGCTAGATTCACAATGAAATTCAGGCTGCAGAAATTTACAACATTAACAAATTTGGAGATGTATACTGTTGCACAAATCAGGGAATATCGAAATGAAATGAGGCCAGAAGCTAATTATATGGAAATATTTCTATTTGCACATTTCTCCAGAAGGCAAAGTAGAGATTGCAACGAATATATCTAGACAAGTGACAAGAATATTAAGTTTCCTATCATTCCCTTAGTGCACTACCTTTCTCAGCATGTATGCTGTACTAGTTCTTGCAAAGGTGAGAATAATATCAAACTCATTAATTGTCTACATTTTAGATATGATACGACTTTAGTGGATGGTGTTAATTAAACTACAAAACAACTCCTCTTGCTGTGGTGTGCATTCCAAGTTAGAGCAATTAATTCACTCACTTAAACTGATCAAGATTTAATTACCATCACTCTGTGCAATTACTCCATAATTAAAGTAATTTGGTTCATTCTACTTGCTGACAGTGTCATTGAACAGCCATTCACAGAAGCAAAAGAAGTGATAATTAACTTAAAGAATAGCTCAGGGCAGTTTTACCCAGGCAAGTTCACTGTTAGTTATTCCTAAAATACCTAGAATGAGGTAAAGTGTGGAGAGAAAATCCTGGGAGAATTTTAAAACAAAAATAATGATAAAATAAACAACACTTTAGGGGGTTTTTGCCTCCCCAAAATAAGGTCCCTAAAAGCTTATGAATTTCTTAGCAGTTTAAATGGTCATGGTTGCCATCATTATAACCTAACCATAAATTAGTGTCATGGGCAAAATAAACAGAACTTGAAAAAAAATAAGCACTTAAATATTGGTTAGGGCTAATTACTGTGGGGGATTAGCGCCTACTTGGGGGTTGGTAGGTGTGGTACAAATATACTGGTACAAAAAGAACCCTCAGAATCTTTGGAGAAGAACCGAATGAGGCAAAAGTATTGCAAAACCCAAGCTTGGAAAAAGCTTTGAGAAACTGCATGCACACACACACACACACACACACACACACACACACGCACATGGAATGCACAGATGACGGCCATGGAAATAAGCAGTTGCCTGTGTTTACCTGGAGAATTGTAGAATTTACCTATTCAGTAGTTAACCGACTAGTTCCCCAACCAGCAAAATATAGAAAGATTAGCTTAGGAATTCTGGAATTATTTTTTTAATTTTCCCTCTTTTTTTGGAGATGGGGCTGTTACCCAGGCTGAAGTACAGTGGCATGATCATGGTTCATTGCATCCTTGAACTCCTGGATTCAAGGGATCCTCCCACCTCAGCCTCCAGAATAGCTGAAACTATAATCCCACACCACCACACCAGGCTAATTTTAGAAAATCTTTTTGTAGAGATGGGGTCTCCTTACGGTGCCAGGCTCTAACTCCTGGCTTCAAGCCATCCTCCTGACCTGGCCTCCTAAAGTGCTGGTATTATAGGAGTGAGCCACAGTGACTGGCAGAATTCTGGAATTCTGATGGAGCACTAATGAGACGTGCTAGAGCAGATCACGGGCTATGGATAGGAGTAGGTAGAGATTTGCCTAGGATCACAGGTCTAGAGAAGGAGAGAGCTGAGGCTGCAATGCTCATCTCCCATGTGGTGCACACAGAGGCAAACTGTTTTGAACTGAAGAGACTGAATTGAACGAGGTTTTGGGGGACAGAACCCGATGGAACCAAAAGTGGCCTTCATACTAAAGGGCTGACAAACACAGCTTACGGCAGCCCTGCTGGGGCTTAGGAATAATTGGTAATAGTTCCTGACAGTGCTGCTTCTAAGGGAGCTACTCACAGAGGCAACAAACCTTCCATTACAGTTAGGAGAAAACAATAGCTTTTGAAGGGCGGTCCTCTAGCATTTACCCGCTGAACATGCATGATACCTGGGCGGCTTCCCTTGCTAAACCCTATGCATGGAGTTGGGGAGATACTAAGAGGTATCATATTCTCTGCCCTTTTATGAACATTATTTAGATGGAACTTTGAAATTTCCATCTTTAGCAATGTATCTTACGGAGCCTGACAAAGATGCCAAGAGTGAGGCCTCCTTTCAGGTGCAATTGACTTGGGCAGTCCACACTGGCAGAATTGCCTTGGGAACAGAGCTCTTCCAGGGAAGTCCTGCCCACATCTGCATCATTATACTCATAAGAAAACTAGATGGCTCAAACATCATCCTTTGAATACTGACAACAAGGAGGCGGGGGGATTTGCCCAAAATCACAGGTCTAGCTTGTGCCAGAGCTGGATCTGAAATTCCCATCTTAGGTCACCCTAGCTAAACCATAGAGTTTTTACTGGGCAATTATTAATATAAACTATGGCATGAGTGGCTCTCTATTAATCAAAGCATTACGTATTTCCCTATTCATATTTCCATGTATACTTAGAAATTAGCTTAATGCCTTGCTCAGCCCTGTCTCAGAAAAATTACTTGTGAAATCCTTTTTTCTTTCAAATTTCCTATTTGAAAATATTAGAAGGGGCATGAGGTTAACATATTGTTCAAGGAATAAGACATATTCCCTCAGAAGATTTTCACTCACAAATTAGTAAGTCATCTGTATATCATTAAAGGTATTTCCTAAATATGATGAAAAAGATTGTAATAATAATATATATAGTGATAAAAAAGATTTGTAAATAGTATAATCTCACCATGATTGGGATGATAGAATTTCAGAGCTAGATGTGATGGTAGGAACTAACAGCATAATTCATGTATAAGGAAAGACACAGATGTCTCGGGAGGTTTTATGACTTGCCAAAAGCCAGGTGGCTAATTAATGGCAGAGCTAGACCAAGTCTCCTCATTCTCATCCAGGAAGCAGTGTAGAAGGTCACAACCTTTCTTAGCACAGATATTTAGATATGAGTCTCCCAAGGAAGTCCATTCAGGCTTCTGCAGGTAAGGGGTGCTACGGTGTTAAGGGCAGAAGCTCTGGGGCCAGATCACCTGCTCTAGATCCCAGGCCACCGCTTACTGATCTCTCTGTACTTCCATTTCACCACGTGTAAAAAGGGGATAGTGATAGTACCTCCTTGCAGAGTTATTGTTGGCTTAAATGAGTCAGTTAAGAGTGCTTGGCCCTTCTAACGCAATGGCTGTTGGTATTCTTACTACACCTTAGCAATGAGAGGCTGTCTCAGCAGTTGTGTCCCTCCTCTGTTCTGCTCAGCCTGTTGTTGGACCTCCAACTCTGTCCAATATGGCTGTTTTCTAGCCCAGACCCCTGAGTTTCTGAAGGGTCTGATACTTCTGGGTTGGAAAGCCAATATAGTAGGAAAACAGGCCAGACACAATCCTGCCATCTTGAATTGTTTAGTCATAAAATCATTAACCCAGATCTGCAGGCACATCCAAAACCTCAGGCAGTTTTTTTCATTCTTACCGGAAAACTATGGCTGCTGTCTCTCCAGACGTCTCACTCCCAATTTTATTTGCATCCTTTAGCTAATGAATTCTCTCTGTGCAATCCTGGTGGACTTTCCACCATAATTTACTTGAGCTTCAAATATCCTTTTCTGTTGGGTACAGAGGCAAAATTCTCATTTAAATAAGTTGTTTTCTTGTTTTAAAAAGCACACATGTGTCTGGATGAACTCATGTGTGCGCACACACCAATGTGATATAGTACACAAGTGGCACAGTATGCAAGAACACTGAGGTAGGAATTTGAGAACTTATTTCTGATCCTGATCCATTTCCAAGTGGTTCTGTAACCTTGAGCAAGTCACTGGCCTCTCTGGTCCTTAGTTCATTCAATTCTAAAATGAGGAGGTTGGATGAAAACCCTTCTATATTAGGGTTCTCCAGAGAAACAGAACTTTGTTCTGTATTCAGACCCTATTCAGAACCTATTCACACCCTATTCAAACCCTGTGTGTGTGAGTGTGTGTATAAACATAGCTTATATATGGAATTAGCTTATGCCATTATGGAGGCAGGGTGACTCAGCAAGTTGGAGACCCAGGAGAGCTGACATTGTAGTTCCAGTTCAAAGGCCAGGAGGCTCAAAACTCAGCAAGAGCCAATATTTTTAGTCCAAAGCCAGAAAAAAAAAAAAGCCAGTTTCTCAGTTCAAAGGCATTCAAGCAGGAAAAAATCCTCTCTTACTCAGGGGAGGGTCAGCCTCTTTGTTTATTCTGGCCTTCAACTGCTTGGATGAGACCCACCTTCACTGGAGAAGGGAACATGCTTTACTCAGTCTACTGATTTAAATGTTAATCTCATCCAAAAGAAACCCTCATAGAAATACCTAGGATAATGTCTGACCAAATACCTGGGTATCCTGTGGTCCTGTGGTCCAGTCAAATTGGCACATAAAATTGACCATCACATTTTCTGGCATCCCTTCCAATTTAAACCCTTATGATATAAAATCCTGCAAAACACTAGTGTACAGACAAAATCTCTTCTGTAAGTAGAAGCAGTGCTATCTCTGTGACTATTCCCTAAGTGCAGGAAACCTAACAACTGCTCTAAGAGCAGTGCGTATAAAGTGTAGTAGAACAGAAAAGAAGAAGCCCATCATTCAGACTGGGGCTGTCTCCACCAAATGTGTACACAGCTTCGAGGTAGGAAATATTTTCTTTGTCTTATAGCATCTAGAATGGCGAATTCTTTCCAGAAGTCAATTTACTTTGCCCAGATCCACAGTGGAATCACTGTAACAGCAGTTATAGTCTTACAAAAATGTGTTTACTAAATAGTAAGACCTGAAAGTCAAAATTACCCCTTGATCCATGAGCTGCAGAATGGATGTTGTGTTGGCAGGCATGAAAACAATATTAATCTCCTTGTACATCTCTGTAAGAGCTCTTGGGTGACCAAGTTCAACGTCAATAAGCAGTAATGTTCTGAAAAAAAATTTTTTCTTTGCAGCAGGTCTTAACAATGGGCCTAAAATATTCAATAAACCATGCTGTAAACAGATGTGCTGCCATTCAGGCTACTGGCCCATGTATAGAATACAAAAAGAATAGAGTTACCATAATTCTTAAGGACCGTAGGATTTTTGGAATGATAAGTAAGTACTGGTTTTGACTAAAAGTCACCAGGTGCATTAGCCCCTAGCAAGAGTCAGCTTTGAAGCAGGCATTGACTTTCTCTATAGCTAGGAAAGTTCTCAAAGCTGTCTTCTTCCAATAGAAGGATGTTTTATTTACATTAAAAATCTGTTCTTTCGTGTATCCACTTTCATCCATGATCTTAGCTAGATCTTCCTGGATAATGCTGCAGCTTCTATGTCAGCACTCTTTTCACCTTGCACTTGATGTTACGGAGTCAGTTTCTTTCTTTAAACCTCATGAACCAAACTCTGCTAGCTTCCAACTTTTGTTCTGCAGCTTCCTCAGCTTTTTTTTTTTTTTTTTTTTTTTTGAGATGGAGTCTTGCTCTGTTGCCCAGGCTCGGTGCAGTGGCACAATCTTGGTTCACTGCAACCTCTGCCTCCAAGTTTCAAGCAATCCTCCTTCCTCAGCCCCTCCTAGCAGCTGGGATTACAGGCATGCACCACCGTGCCTGGCTCATTTTTGTATTTTTAGTAGAGATGGGGTTTTGCCATGTTGGCCAGGCTGATCTTGAACTCCTGACTTCAGGTGATCCGCCTGCCTTGGCTTCCCAAAGAGCTGGGATTACAGGAGTGAGCCACCATGCCCGGCCTTCCTCAGCTTTTGTAGCCTTCCTAGAATTGAAGAGAGTTAGGGCCTTGCTCTGAATTGGGCTTTGGCTTAAGGGAATGTTGTGGCTGATTTCACTGTCTCTCAATACCACTAAAACATTCTCCATACCAACAACAAGGCTGTTTCACTTTCTTATCATTCATGAGTGGAGTAGCACTTTACTTTATTTTATATCTTTTTTGAGACAAAATCTCATACTCTGTCACCCAGGCTGGAGTGCAGTGGCTCAGTTCACTGTGATTCACTGCAACCTCTGCCTCCTGGGTTCAACTGATTCTCATGCCTCAACCTCCCGAGTAGCTGGGATGACAGGCATCCACCACCACACCCAGCTAAGTTTTTGTATTTTCAGTAGAGATGGGGTTTCGCCATGTTGGCCAGGCTGGTCTCCAACTCCTGGCCTCAAGTGATCCGCCCACCTTGGTCTCCCAAAGTTCTGGGATTACAGGCATGAGCCACCATGCCCAGTCTGGAGTAGCACTTTTAATTTCCTTCAAGAACTTTTCCTTTGCATTTACAACTTGGCTAACTATTTGGTAGAAGCCGCCTAGCTTTCAGCTTATCTTGGCTTTTAACATGCCTTCCGCATTAAGCTTAATCATTTCTAACTTTCCATTTAAGAGATGTGTAACTCTTCCTTTCACTTGAACTCTTAGAGGCCTTTGTAGGATTATTAATTGGCCTAATTTCAATATTGCTGCCTCCCGAGGATAGGGAGGCCTGAGGGGAGGAAGAGAGACTGGGGAGTGGTCAGTGAGTGGAACAGACAGAACACACACAACTTATATTGGTTAAGTTTCCATCTTACATGGCGCGATTCGTGGTGCCCCCAAACAATTGCAATAGTAATACCAAAGGTCACTGATCACAGATCATTTTAACAGATTTAGTAACAATGAAAAAGTTTAAATTATTACAAAATTACCAAAATGTGACACAGACATGAAGTGAGCACATGCTGTTGGAAAAATGACGCTGATAGATTTGCTTGACACGGGGTTGCCACAAACCTTCCATTTGTTTAAAAAATCTAGTATCTGTGAAGTGCAGTAAAGCAAAGCACAATAAAATGAAATATGCCTATATTCTGTAAGTATAAAATACACACTGGAACAGACTTTAAAAAGAATGTAAAATACCTCAATATCTTAAAAATACTGATTATGTGTTGAAACAAAATCATTTTGGACATACTGGGTTACATATAACCTTAAAATTAATTTTACCTGTTTCTTCTTACTTTTTAAATGTAGCTACTAGTAAATTTAAAACTACATATGTGGCCCACATTAGATTTCTGTTGAAAAGCAATATTATAGAACTTTGACAGAAGGCTCTAATGAAGTGAATGATGGTAAAAAATTTATATATATATATTTATTGCACTTTAGGTTCTGCGGTACATGTGCAGAACATGCAGGATTGTTGCATAGGCACCTACATGGCTATGTGGATGGTAAAAATTTTTAAGAAGAAGGTACAGAAATCTGGAAAGGGAATGATGTGGTTACTGCAGTACATATTAGGACACACTTTAGGAAAAAGGTTTTAAGATTTATAGGTGTACAGAATGTCTTTCTGTTAAACACTCATTAAGAGTTCATGTCCACTCAAGGATGTGGAACAAAGAGGCTATAAAGAACATATAGAATGAGTATATCTTGTTAATGTAATAGTTATTGACTACGAGGCATTGGGCTTGACACACGGGGGTTCAAAAACTTTATCCATCTCTTTACGTCTCATTGGCTAGAATTAGGTCATTAATCACAGCAAAGGATAACAGGATTATCCCAAGGACCCAGGGTGAAGAGTTCAGTTCACCTTTCTCAAAATCAAGTCATCTCACCCATATACCTGAATTAAATTTGAGTTTTTAAGCAAGCAACGAAGGCGAACAATTGCTGTATGTAACAATCAGTGTATGTCGCAATATCCAGGTTAAAAGATAAGTATATTTCACAGGATTCAACTTTATAGACCCCTTAAGTTGACAGAAATATTATTCAGAAAAAAGAGCATTGGACTCATTCACCTTTGATCATCGTCTCCTCAAAAGCTTCAACCACAGACAAGAATATTGGTCTTGCTAGCACAGGATTCTAACAATAGACTTTTTTTTTTTAAGATTTCTTTCCTTCCTCCCTCCCTTCCCTCCACCTCCCCTCCCCTCCCTTCCCCTTCCTTTCCCTTCCCTTCTCTTCCTTTCTCCCTCTTCCTTTCCTTTGTTCTTTTTGTGTGTGAGAGAGAGAGACAGGGTCTCACTCTGTCACCCAGCCTGGAGTGCAGTGGCATGATCAGGGTTCACTGTAGCCTCAACCTCCCAGGTTCCTGCAATCTTTCCACCTCAGTCCCCCTGAGGAGCTGGGACTACAGGCATGCACCACCATGCCCAGCTAATTTATTTTCTGTAGAGATGGGGTTTTGCTATGTTGCCCAGGCTGGTCTCAAACACCTGGACTCAAGCAATCCACCTCTTTGGCCTCCCAAAGTGCTGGAATTACAGGCATGAGCCACTGCTTCCAGCCCAATATGCATTTCATTTAGACGTAGGTAAGGACAAAAATTGGTTTCAGATGGAAAAAGATACACATAAACATAAGATCCTCTCTCTCTCTCTTTTAATGCTCCAAAATGGGTATACCGAAGGGGGAAATGAGAGTGGGGAAGCTCAAGGCTCTTCTAAAATATAGGATTTTCTTGGATGGTGTATACTTATGGCTACGTTTGTAAGGGCCTGTAATAAACCACCACGAAGTTACATCTTCCTCTGGTAACTGACTCAGTTATGTTGTCCCCTTCAGCATGGACAAAAGTACAGATTTATATCATCAAGCACTTGTCCTAGGTATGTATTAGTCCATCTTTCTAAGTCTTCTAAGAGGGCATTTTGGAAAAATAGAAAAGAGAGAGGATTCTACTGAATTGCTTCATTAAGCTTTCTTGCACAAGAATGAGACACATTTAGTAATAGGTGGATGTGGACATAATTTATACTAACCTTGCACATTTAATACCATTAATTCTTCAAAACTAATAATATTAATTCATTCAGAAATGGGATTAAACCCAGGCACTCCTTGCAGCCATAATCCGTGACTGATGACTCTGTGACGTCAGCAGCCCAGCACGGCCATAGGAGCCCAGCAGAGCCATCAGCGCACATGTGGCAAATTGCAACGGGAAGCCACCCGGGAGCTCCTGTCTTGAGTTAAAGCATATTGGAGGAAGAAAAAAAGATTGCTTGTCTCTCTGCTCACCTTGAATATTATATTTTAGCAGCCAAACCAATGATTTATATTTAATGCCAACAGGGCAGAGTCACATAATTATTTTTCTAAACAGTATTTAATGGAAATCAGCAGGTATGAAGAGCCCAACCAGGCTCACAAAATGATGGTCGCTGCAGATGAGTTTATTTCTGACCATGTAAATCAGGAATGGGCATCGTTAAATGTAGCTGACCAAGAACAGTGTCACTGTCAAGGGCACCCGCTTGTCCCTGCTCGTTTCCCTCTGTTGCTCAGTTTGCAATGTATTAACATTCCTGCCTACTTTCTTCTGGTCTTTTCTCTACTTCTGTTTTGTTTTTTTTTTTTTTTTTTGAGATGGAGTCTTACTCTGTCCCCTAGGCTAGAGAGCAGTGACTCGATCTCAGCTCACTGCAACATCCACCTCTTGGGTTCAAGTGATTCTCCTGCCTCAGCCTCCCAAGAAGCTAGAATTACAGGCATGCACCACGACACCTGGCTAACTTTTGTATTTCTGTAGAGATGGGATTTTGCCATGTTGGCCAGGCAGGTCTAGAACTCGTGACCTCAAGTGATCACCTGCCTTGACCTCCCAAAGTGCTGGGATTACAGATGTGAGCCATTCTGCCCAGCCCTTTTCTCTACTTGTATACTTTTTATAAACATTTACTGGGCACCTGTTATGAGTGAGGGATCTCCTGGAGCTGGGCCCAGAAAGGTTACTAGAAAACAGCAGTGCTTCCTATGGAGGTGTTTTCCAGTGGAGAGATTGTAGTACATGGAAAAGAGCAGGCAGACACATCAGAGTCAGGTAGCTCCAGTGTCTAGCCCCAGCTGGAATCGGAACTAGCTGCATGACCTTGACACATGATTTAGCTTCTCTGAGACTCACTTTTGTTCTCCATAAAATGAAGATACCAGTCTAAATGCTTACAACATTGCCACAAGAATGAACTGAAAATATACGTATAACAATTAGTGCAATGCCTGGCAAGTGGTTATTAGTTAATAAATAATAGCAAATGCTGTTATTATATAAAGTACTCAGCAAACTACCTGTGTGAATTAGACACCCAATACGTATTTACTCCCTTCTCAGGAAGTGGTAAAACGGGAGAAATCTGTTTTGGCACATTCTCTCTTCTGTGCTCCTTTTCCTCCTTGGTGACGCTTCTCCCCCTATGCTTCTGTGTCTTCTGTTTAAAGCACCTACTATCAGGGACAAAAATCTAAAATTTCTCCAGGCTGAAAAGATGTGAGTAAATAACTGACATGAGAAATGAAACTTTAAAAGTAGATATGTAGCTACCAGTTTGTGGATAGAGAAGTCTTCTGCTTTTATTAGGTGCCAGGAATTACAGATATCAAAAACCTCTATCCTCTGACTCTAGTTACTGGTGTGGTTGTGATATAAAAAAGTAAGCAAGACCAAAATGTAAAAAAAGACTTTTGAGGTTCAATATTCTATAGCAGACATTTACTAAAGTATTTTCCCAATCAGAGACAGTTTTCTCTCTAAGGCAAATTTTTGTGATAGTTGTAAAAAACAAAAATAAACATATTTTAAAATATAGAAATATAAGCATATTATATTTACAGTAATGATAATATTTGTATATGCTGTGTATGTACATAACGTGGATTTTCTCATTATAGCCTTTAAAAAGTCTAGGTAGTTAACTTGTTTGCATTTTACAGGTGAGAAAACTGAGGCCTGAAAGTCTAAATAACTCAACAAACTGGTTATGCCCAGATTGATAGCTCTTTTGGAATGAATAGAAAGATGGTATTCTTTACCCTACAGTGCTATGGAATCCTTTCTCACAAAGTTGGGCTTCAGTAAACTATATGAAGTTAAATGCAATTTTATTTTTCTTATGTGTTGATAGAGGGACGTTTTCTTTACATTACTTTCATCAGTAAGGCAAATCACACAAATAAATCTGTTGGGAGCAGCTGATGACTCAGGACTACCTCTGGCTTACACAGACTTCCACCACTAGCATGGCTGGGTGAACGGACGTGCGCACAACCAGAGCACAAGAACCTGGGCAGCTTCCTCGTGTGTACCACTGTTTGCTCTGCCTGCGGGTGTCTGCCCAAGGCCTCGTAACTGAAATGCATGCAGAAAACAGCACCACAGAAGCAGGGTTTTGCTTTCATATTTTTAATTAAGTAATAACTAAGCACTTAACTAGTTAATTAACTAATTCAATTCTCTAGGGTCTTCCACTTTTTTTGACATACTATTTATTATTGATTAGGGCCTAGACTATAGGAAGTCACATGTAATTTGTCTTTCAGAAGGCTAGATCCTTTTTAATTATGTTACCTATTTTGGTGTCTTGAATGAGAGAAATAAAAGATCTCTACCTTATTTGGGTTGCTCACAGCTCAAGGGATTGTGACTGGTAATGTCTCCTCAGCTGAAGTCCCAATTCTGCTACAGCCTTCTGGGTGCTTGGTAGGACTTAGTGAGGAACACAGGGTTTACCTTTCAGGTGGTTACTAGGCCCAGTCATCTTTCTCTGATGGACAGCATACCTCATTGCTATGTGTGGTTTTCCTTTAACACATTCAATTCAATCTCTCTCTTTTTCCTTGAGGTAGTACCTAGGGGCAAATGACGTATATAGCAGCTTCCATAAAGGCACTGGGATAGGAAGGTGCCAGGTTTGTTTGGAGGATGGGAAATAGTTTGGAAGGGGAATCAATGAGATGTAGCTGAAGGTTAAAATGAAATGACAGATTGGGGCTTAAGTGTCTCAATTTTTCAGGCTAAGATATCCAGACATCAGGTAGCAGCGAGGAGCTGTTGGATGTGTTTAAGACAGAAAATCATCAATGAGCTCTGAGTTTGGATCACATAGGCAGCAGAGTGGAGGATATGGGGAATCCAGGGGGTCTGGAGGCAGAAAGACCCACTGGAACTCGAGTCTCATAGAGCATCTTAGACACAATGAAAACCTGGATTAGAAATCGCACAATATTCAGTGTTCATTGTGAGAAACAAACTCACCCGTCCAAACCCAAAGAATGGACTCAGAGACCTGGAGAATAGCAAGAGTGAGACTTTTAATGATGGTCTTGCAAGATAGGGTGTCTGATAGGCAGGCACACCCAGCACAGTCACACCAAGCCATTATCTCCTAGTGCTCAGGTCCCTCATAGGTCTAGGTTCCTCATAGGCTGAGTACTATGGGGTCACAATCTTCCTGGATGTTGCCTATTGGTTGTTGCGTTGGGGGTTTAGACATTTTCTTTAGGGTTGTCTTGCTGCATTTTGTTGCAGCCCACAATGCATTGCCACCTAGTCAGCTCAGGGGCTTTTTAAGTATTTGACTTACAAACTAAGTAGCTCAGCAGGCTGATAAGAACAGACAAAGTGAGATCTTTTGCAGGCTAGTAAACTTTTAACTTAGACTAAATTTCTTTGGTTCGGGTGAGGGCAAATAAGGGTGGGAGACGCGACAAGCAGATGTCAGCTATCTAAGCAGGGGCCTAGTACATCTTGTTTTTTCCATAGTTTGCTGACCTGAGCTGATATAAGTCACTTTGGCTTGGAAACGGACCACTATATACATTATTTCCTTCATTCATGGAGAGGAAAGGACACACATTCGAAAGAGGTTTTGGCAGCAGAATGATTCAGTTGGAAGTAGAGAGACAGTCCACTAATCACTGTGTATAGATTAGGGATCAAAAAGAAGATTCCAGGATAACCCAGAGTTTCTAGGCCAGATGTGACCATCGGATTTCATCTCAAACGCCGAGAAGATGCTGGGGTGAGAACTGGCTGGATGATCTGGCTGCAGGCACAGCAAGAGCAGTGGCAGCACACTGGTTAAGTATTGTCAGCCCATCCATGGAGCAGGCCTATGTCTTTGAATCAAATTCATGTCAGTGTCTAATAATAATTTCATTCGTCACCATCAGCATGATTGCTGAAGACCAGAAGATGTGTAATAAGGTAATGCACAACCAACACACATCAGCTGCAAAGCTGATGTAAAAAGTAAACACGACGAGATACTAAAAAGTACCACAAAATACTAAAAATATTAACAAAAAAAGAAAAATTATAGACAGAGCTACAGCTGAACATTTTTAGACAATGTCAGTTTAGGAGGGCTAAGAGACAAGCCCAAATTCTTCCAAATATTTTTGAAAAATTGACCATAAAACTCTCTTGGAAAGTAGAGACCCATGTTGATGATGTTTTGTTTCCTTACCTTGTGGGTGAGGAACAAAGTGATGCCCTAGGGTTCTGGAGAGAGCAGAATACATGACGCTGAACACTGGATAGGTGAAATTGACAATAGCTTATTAATCCCAGATATGCACACTCATATACTTAGGGAGGAGGGTGCTGCCGGCCACGCAGGGCCATGCAGCAGTTGCGCTGAGGTGCAAAGTGAACCAGCAGAAGCTGTGGAAGGCTGTCGTAGTAATAAGACAGGAAGATGACTCCTGGTTCTCACAGGAAGATGTAACTGGCCTGTTTGGATAATCCCACAGGCTGGCAGGGAAATGGCTCAGAAGGTTGAGAACCAGGTGGGGAGTGGCTGGCCTGGCTGCCACGGGAACTAGCAGGGTAGGAAACCATTCCTATTGTTTTGGGGAGAGAGCAGAGGAACTTGCATTTACAATTTGGGAGTCCCCGGAAATCTCAATGATGTCAAGACAGCACAGGACATTTTAATATGTTAGCCACTGGCTACATGTAGCTTTTAGACTCATGAAGTGTGGCTAGTCTTAACTGAGATATGCTGCAAGTATAAAATACATATCAGATTTTAAAGACTTAGTGTGAAAGAAAGAATGTAAAAAAATTTCACTAATTTTTTAATCAATTACTTGTTGGAATGATATTGTAGACATATTTTTCAGTTAAGAAAAGTATATTATTGAAATTATCTTTAGCTAGATATTTTTCTTTAAAAAGCATGACTACAGGAAGATTTAAAATTACATAGATGGCTCTTATTTATGGTTTGCATTATGTTTCTATTGGACAATACTGCCCATAGACTTTCCTCTAGAAAACTGATAAAATATTCAGGAACAGTTGGTTAAAAATCTTTGTAGCATGAAAACCTCTACTTAACTGACCAAGAGCTCGTCATAGCTACTTATTGTACTTATCACTCTTCAAACAGGCCCCTCACAAACAGGTGGGGTATTTTCCTGGTCCTGACTGAATCTCAGCCTTCATTTACTACATTCCAAATTGGCTTAACTGAAGTTCAGAAAAAGGAGGTTTCGCCATCTAGGTTTTTGAACTGCGTCATGGCAAAGCAGCAGAAGGGGTGTCAGGTAGGGTGGTAATCCCGTCTCTTGCTTCTGCAATGTGCATGGCAGAGGATGCTGTAAATCTGACACAGGATACATCTCTAAGCCCCTATACTTTGACTGTGCTGGATAAAAATATCAGCAGGCTTCAAATAACATGAAGTAACAGATTAAAGAAATGCACGACAAATGATTATTTTGTCTACTAAATTGAAGGCAAAATGCATATAACACTAAACAAATTGGAATTAGCACAATTTTACATACTCAGAAAAAAACTGGCCAAAAAAGAGGTGGCCAGGTGGTGGGAAGCTCAGTGTTTAGAGTCAAAAACTGTCCATCCAATGTTTCTCTGTGTTCTAATTGAAATGCTCACATAGATACTAATTTTGCAGTTTGCTGGTGTGATTACTGCTCAGGAATAAAATGCAGCCACGGGATTTGGTTCCACTATAAACAAAGCAACAGCTTGCTTTCCAAGTGTTAGAAACAGCGAGCATGCACTAGCCGTAAGCGGAGACAGCTCCTAAAGTCAGAGCAGAGGGACACGGTTTTCAGATACTATTTATAAACCATCCTACCTAGGCAAGCGTCCTTATGAAGCTGAGCTCAGCCAGCTGGTTTCCACTCCTATACAGCCCTAACAACTTGCCCAGAAGATAGTCCCACCTCCAGAGAAGTCTGGCTTCGCTCTTTAAGTTTCCCCCCTAAAAAGGAATACTCATTTTGATCTGAATAATAATAATCATTATATTATTATTATATTATTATTATTATTATTATTATTATTATTATTATTATTATTTGAGACAGAGTCTCACTCTGCCAGGCTGGAGTGCAGTGGCACATCCTTGGCTCACTGCAACCTCTGCCTCCCGGGTTCAAGCAATTCTTCTGCCTCAGCCTCCTGAGTAGCTGGGACTACAGGCGTGCACCACGACGCCCAGCTAATTTGTTTGTATTTTTAGTAGAGAAGGGGTTTCACCATGTTGGCCAGGAGGGTCTCGATCTCTTGACCTCGTGATCCACCCGCCTCGGCCTCCCAAAGTGCTGGGATTACAGGCGTGAAAATCATTATATATTATTAATAATAATCTCCAATTATTGCTGTGAGCCAAGCACCGGGCTAGGAATTATACATATACCAACGAGGCTTTACAGCAAAGCTTCAAAGTTGGTGAAGATTAGATTCACATTTCACACATGAAGAAAATGAAGTAATGAGACATCATTGGCTTATCATTCAGAAATGACTTTGACTACAAATAACAGAATTCCTGACAATTGTGGCTTAAGGAAGTTGGAGTTTATTGGCTCATGCAACAAGAGCTCCTGAGGAGACCATCTAGGGTTGCTGCATTGGATCAAAGATCCTGGGGTCCCAGGCTCTTTGTGTCTTTCCACTCTGTCCTTCAGAGTGTGTTGGATTTTGTCCTTGGATTTGTCATTGCCACATGGCTGCTACACCTCCAGCAGAAAGAAGCAAAGACAGGCAAAGAAACCTGACAGCTCAGGCTGCTTCTCCTAATTAAGGCTTCCCCAGAATCCCATCCAGCATCTCATTGGCCAGAACCTGTCCCATGGCTACTTGTTTGCAGGAAAGTCCAGGAAACAGTATTTTTATCTGGACAAAGAACCCAAAGCAGGATTATTTTAGCAAGGAGTAAAGGGAGAACGATTAGGCAAGTAACTATAGGATCCATTATTTTGGGATGGTTTCATCCCAAAACCCATGATCACATCTTAAATGTTTTGCCGCCTCCTAAGTACCTTATCTTATTAATCATATTCCCAGTAGACTAGCACATAGTAGCCACCCAAGGCACCATGTGAAATCCCACCAAATAGAGAAGTTTGAGAATCCTTCTATGTAAGCACCTTCCTTTTAATTTCCTCTGGATGACAGCAAATGCCACACAATTGACTGCAGTTCAGTTGCACACCATTAAAGTCTCTGCTTAGGGATATTGAAAAAAAAAAAAAAAGGCAGGGATGCTAAGCCTTACTGCTTTGCTAAGTGGTTTTTAAAAGGTTTAGAGACCATTTACATGAAAAGATTTCTCCAACAGCTAGATATAGAAAACAATTCCAAGACTACTCGTGTCTCTTCCTCTACCTAAGCTTTTACTAATATGTTTTTAGCCCCTAAGACCTGCCTCCAATCCTTTGCCTTTAAGCAGCAAGTTATTGGCACTAAGCTTCACATTTTTGCTAAACTCACATTTTCTCCTTAGGAGACATGGATGCTACTAGATACAGGATTTTAGTAACTGGAAAACAAATGACTGATTGTGCATGAGCCTGTCTGTATATACTTGTGGAGGAAAAGTTTTTGAGGACAGCAGCTGATGTAGTAGACTGAAAACTGCAGAGCTAAGGAAGGAGCCAGAGAAGACATCATAAGCATGGCTTTCTTCTAGGCTAGCATCAGAATCCATCATAAGGAAACCCTTGTGGAGTGAGATTTTCTAGGGAAGTCCCAATTTTAAATATGCTGTCCTGTTGCAGCCCAAATGTTTGATGATGCATCATGAATTGTCATGTGTGACATATTTGCCTTTAGCTATAAGCTGTTAGCAATCATTTTCTATAACAATGGTTTAAACCTCCTTGGATTAAACTTCCGTGAGAGATTCTTAGTTTGGCCATTCCTTCTTCTCTGTCTTTTCCTGTTGCTTTTCTGTTCTTTATAGGAAGTTTCCAGGGTGAAACTCACATTTCCAGGCCAAGGCACTTGTGTAGTTCAGACCACAGGGCTGGCTGTGTTCATGAGGCCAGTTTTTAAAATTGGGACATTTCTTAGAATTGCCAATGATTAACGAACACACATGCAAAGTCCATTTTATCTAAAATAATTGCACATGATTATATTGTACTCATCAAATGGATATAGCAATAGCTTTACACTAAAATAAGCAAAAGAACTGTCTTACTTTTTAAGTGTTTAAACCTTGCAGATACCTTTGACTTTTATCATATAAATAGCATACATTTAATTCAATTCTATAGGCTGCTTGTCTATTAACTAGAAATATCGCAGCCATTATAGTGATATAATAGTTGTACTAATGTGTGCCCACTGGCCAACTATATTCATTTTTGCATTTGCTTCTGACTTCATCCAAACGTATTATTTTAAATTGAAATATGTCCACTGTTTTAGTTCATTACTGCTGCTATAACAAAATACCTTAGACGGGAATTTATAAGTAACAGAAATGAATTTCTCACAGTTCTGAGGCTGGAAAGTGCAAAATCAAGGTGCCAGCAGAGTCAGTGTCAGGTAAGAGCTCACTCCCTGCTTCCCAGATGACGCCTTCTTACTGTGTTCTCAGACGGCTGGAAGAGATGGAACAGCCAGGCAGCTTTCTGATGCCTCTTTTACAAGGGCATTTTCCCATTCACAAGGGCACTTTGGGATGGTCTCATCCCAAAACCCATGCTTACATCTTACAACTTAATCACCTCATGACTTAATTGCTTCCCCAAAGGTCCCACCTCAGTATTAAGAGATTTTAAGAGGTGGGACCTCAGTATTAAGAGGTGGGACCTTTGGGGAAGTGATTAAGTTCCCTTGGGAATGACATTTCAATATAAATTTTGGAAGGACAAAACCATTGAAGCCATAGCACCTGCCTTGTCTTCATATGGGGCACAGGAAGGGGCATTTGACTTATTTTGCAATATGCTAATACAATTTTGGTTTTGTTTTTATTCTGCTTCGTTCCCTTCCCCCTTCCCAAAAGCTCTGGCATGTGGGAAGTTAAACTAAAATTCATATTTTAAAAGATACTACAGTGAGTGTGACTTTTTTTCCCCAGGATATGGTGACAATTACAACAGACAGGACTAAAGAGGGCAGATCATCAGTGCTTTGTCTCATCTTCTGGCTGGTCAGTTTCAAATTTTCAGTCCAACAAATACCAGTTTGGGGTGTTTCTTTAAGCCAGCACACAGCCGACGGTTTCTGGAGACTCTCTAGCCAGCACCACACAATCTCAACACACCCTCATCCATAATCCTGGGGTGGGCTCAAATGCAACTAGGCTGTGTGAAATGTTTTCATTTCCTATTGACTAGTTGTGTACTTCCCTTGTGTTAATCCCTTGTTAATGGACACTTTCTTTGAGCCAGCTGAGATCGGAGTTGTGTTGTCTTTGTGATTCTAGCAGATTTTATTACTTGGATATCTTTGTTTTCATTATTTTGAGATTTTGGGATTTTGTCTGTTTCATTGATATTGATTCTCTCAGTTAGAGATGGCCCAGCCTCCCACTGTTTCTGTTTGTGTTTGATCTACAAACAGTGGGAGGGAATCCTCAGGCTGCGAATGTTTTGGTTCTATGCTTCAACTGGGAAAGGCATGGTAAGAGCCATTAGCAGCTTTCTCAACTGAAAACAGATGAATGTGGCTTTAAACCTAGGTGGGGGACTTGCATTTTGTCATGTAAATAACCTCAGGCCATTGTTCTGGGACATTCATTTAGAGGGCAATGTGGAATTTTGAAGAGCCCTGGCAATTACTTTCTGAGAAATTCAAAGAAAAATACAATTTCTTTTTTGGGTTATTAACTCTGCCTCTTTCTAGCTGTGTGACTTTGGACAAGTTATTTTGCCCCTCTGAGTCTCAGTTTCCTTATCTCTAAAATGAAGATACTTGACCAGATGATCTTCAATCTCACTAATTAATACAGGGGAAGAAAGTAACATTTCTTTAGCTACTACTATACACTCAGGTGTTTCAATATTTTATTTCAAGGATGTATAGTTACTTGACTTAGTGACAACCCTCTCGGTAAGTACTATCTTCTAATTATGCAGGTGAAATAACTGAGTTAAAACTTAAGTCCATGTTCTCGATATATTCACTAATATTAAGATACAGTTTACTAAATAACTGGTTCATATGGAGAAATGTACCTTCTCGCTTCATTAAGTTTATGAGCACCTAGAAAGGAAAGGCCACATCTGCCAGACACCTACCCCAGGCTTGGTCTTAAACAAGTGCTTGTTGAATTAGATTACTTAGTAGTTTATGATATGTGAGGATAGCATGCCCTGTGGGGAATGCCCCGTGCAAATAGATGATGAAGCTGCAAATGCACTAGTTGTATGTGGTTGCATCCAGGTACCAGGCTGACTTTAGATGGCAGTTATAAGAACTCTGACTGGCTTCTAGGTGTCTTGTCATCCAACTAATTGCCACAAAGATGCTTCTTTTCACTCAAGATCCCTCTTCAGGTAATGCACCTTTTCACTTATATATCTGTTAAGGTTGAAAACTGACTAAACAAAGAAGTAAAGTTTTAAAAAATGCTTGAATATTAGAAGTCAAGAGATTTAAAAAGCTGAAACATGGTGAAAATATTTTATAATTGCATAATTAAAGAACCAATCTAAATTGCTTAGAAGTTTTATAGTAGTTATAATAAGACTGCTATTTCAGGAGAAAGCACGCTTTTGAACATCTCCCTTTATTATCAAGCAGCAGCCTGGGCTGGACAGCCCTGTCTTTGTAGAGCACCTGAACTTTTTACTCAGAGGTAGAGGAACTGATGGTCAGGTCCAGGCTGAGAAAAGAGGACTTCATAACTTGGGTCCCTTTCAAACTGACATTCTTTACATTTTTGCTCACTATGTAGGAATGGCTGAAGGCTTAAGAAGGGAAGGCTGGAGAACACCAACTCCTGGTGACCACAGTTCACTTTTGGCCCCCAACTTCTCATTTTTGCCCAGCAAAACAAAATTCCTGTGATTACGTGCATTTGGGCTTCTTAGAAGACAATTTAGCAGTCACCCATTACCCTTCATCACATGCCCTTTCGGGATGCTTACTTAAAGCTTCATACTTAGAGCTGTTTATTAAAGAATTCCTTCCAACCTGTTGCATATCTTTCCCTAAAAAGAGAGTCTAGTTTTCTCCGTCTCCTTACATTTCTAGAGACACTTTAGCAGGGTCTTGAGCAGCTGCTTTGCTGAGTCACCCTTTAATGCAGCTCAAAGCAGGATGATGTGCTCTTTTCCTCCCACCTACTCTTCCCTGGACTGAATTGTTGGGATGCTTGAAGACTCTACCATCAGAATTTCTCAGATGGTGTCCTAGAAGTCATTCCCAATCCTAAAGACACATCAGAATCCCTTGAAGAATTAAAAAAGTCCTCAGTGCCCAAGATGTGCCCCAGGCTAATAAAATATCAGAATCTCTGGGGAGGTGGGACCAGGCAGGCATCATTTTGAAAGCTTCCCTAGGTGATCACAATGTGAAGCTAAGTTTCAGAACCATGGCCTTGGAAAGACTCTGTTATATTACAAGACTGTTACCTGGAATTTGCAATGTATTTATCTGTTGCCACTTGTTGAAAATTATGGCTAATTCATCTGTTTTTCTGCAAAGGTCTGAAAAAATAAATTTTTTCCTTTGTGAAAAGAAGGGTGAACTATTTAATAGATGGTGCTTGGAAAACTGACCAGCCACGTGTAGGAGAGTGAAACTGGATCTCTGTCTCTTCCCTTACCAAAAAATTAATTCGGGATTAGTCAAAGACTTAAAATCTAAGACCTGAAACCATGAAAATTCTAGAAAATAACCTTGGAAAAACCCTTCTGGACATTGGCCTAGGCAAAGAGTTCATGACCAAAGCCCCAAAAAGCAAATGCAATAAAAACAAAAATAAATAAAAGGGACCTGATTAAACTAAAAAGCTTGTGCACAGCAAAAGAAATAATCGTCAGAGTAAACATACAACCCACAGAATGGGAAAAAATATTTGCAAACTATGCATTTGACAAAGGACTAGTATCCACAATCTACAAGAAACTGAAATCACCAAGAAACAAAAAAACAAACAAATAGGTCGGGCACAGTGGCTCATGCTGTAATCCCAGCGCTTTGGGAGGCCAACGCAGGTAAATCACCTGAGGTCAGGAGTTCGAGACCAGCCATGGCCAACAAGGTGAAACCCTGCCTCTACTAAAAATACAAAAATTAGCCGGGCATGGTGGTGCATCCCTGTAATCCCAGCTACTCAGGAGGCTGAGGCAGGAGAATCGCTTGAACCCGGGAGGTGGAGGTTGCAGTGAGCCAAAATTATGCCATTGCACTCCAGCCTGAGCGAGAAGAGTTAAACTTCATCGCAAAAAAAAAAAAAAAAAGAGTAAAAGAGAAAAACAAATAATTCCATCAAAAAGTGGGCAAATGACATAAATAGACATTTCTCAAAAGAAGATATACTAATGGCCAGCAAACATACGTAAAAATGCACACCACCACTAATCAACAGGGAAATGCAAATTCAAACCACAATGAGATACCACCTTACCCCTACAAGAATGACCATTATTTAAAAGTCAAAAAATAATAGACATTGCTGTGGATGTGGTAAAAAGGGAATGCATATACATTGCTGGTAAGAATATAAATTAGTACAACCTCTATGGAAAACAGTATAGAGAATCCCTAAAGAACTAAAAGTAGATCTACCATTTAATCATGCAATCCCACTATTAGATATCTACCAAAAGAAAATGAGTCATTACATGAAGACACATGCTCATGTCTGTTTATTGAGCACAATTCATAATTGCAAAGGTATGGAGCCAACTTAAGTGCCCATCAACCAATGAGTGAATAAACAGAGTATGGTATATATACACCATGGAATACTACCCAGTCATAAAAAGGAACAAAGTAATGTCTTTTGCAGCAACTTAGATGGAGCTAGAGATCATTATTCTAAGTGAAGTAACTCACAAATAGAAAACTAAATGCCATATGTTCTCACTTGTAAGTAGGAGCTAAGCTATGGATACACAAAGGCATACAGCATGATAAAATGGACTTTGGAGACTTAGAAGGGGAGGGTAAGAGGGAGATGTGGGATGAAAAACTACATATTGAGTATAACATACACTACTTGGGTGCATTAGAATTTAGAATTCACCACTATATAATTCATCCATGTAACAAAAAACCACTTGTACCCCAAAAGCATTGAAATAATATATGTATAACATATATAAATAACACATACATATATATAAAATATTCTGCATTTGGTTTTCCATTCCTGAATTACTTCACTTACAATTAAGGCCTCCAGCTCCATCTACGTTGGAGATATATGTATATGTGTATGCACACACACACACACACACACACACACACATTCTTTTTTTATGAGGCATACAAAGGAGTGTTAGAAAGCAGGGTGGAGGTCGCCACTTTGAGCCATGAAGTTGTAGTGATGCCTGCTCTCCGCTCACTGGGCTATAAAGATGAATGTGTGGCTGGCCCTGCCCTGTAGAAGCCACTAGGAAAAAGCTGCCTCGTGGAGAACAATGACAGAAACAGGAGATCGGGACAAGGGGCAGAAGAGGGCTCTGAGTCACAGTTTCCATTCGGAACCCTCGTTGGAGGACAGAGCCCGCAGCCTGACCCACATCATCGCAGCATGCCCCTGAGGAGCTCAACCCCTCCTTTGATGGAAGAAGCTTGGAGCCCTTTCCATTCCTCTGCTCTGCTCTGTCTGCATCACATTCTCTTCCAAAATATTCACTTTTCTTTCATTTATCAAACTTTTATTGAACATTTACAATATGCTAGGCTGTCTACTAGGTCCTGTATTGGTGGTCCCCTCACTCTAATGTGCATTAGAATTAGCTGCAGAATATATTTACAAAGGTGTATTTCTACCCCAGTTCCTTATTGACAATGAAGATTCCCAGCACTCGCTCTAGTGTATTTGATTCCGTAGAGCTGGATGTGGGTGGGAATCTGTGTTTTTAAACATGGCCCCCATATGATTCTGGTGCAAGTGGTCTGAGAACTCCAATCTCAGATGCTGTTCCAGGGGGTAGATGTAGAGAAGAGTCAGATGGAGTCCTTGACCCCAGGGAGAAAGACAACAGCACGTTGTAACAAGGAGCTGCAGGAGCCATAGTGCAGGATCAAAGCATGTGGTGCTCCAGCCTGGGAGCCAGTAGGGGCTGGTCTAGCCCACGCGCCACTCACCATGCTTGTACTCTCTCATCTTGACTAGAAAGGTGCCAAATGGACCAGTCACAGGCTTGACAGAGAGTTACCCTAATACCAGAGTAAGATCCACAACACATGACTTGGTGCCCAACTAGTCACATCTGGGAACTTTGGTGCTTGTTTTTTTCTGCCATATCCCTTCTTGTCTATCTGAAGAATTTGATCAACTGTATAACATTTGATAAAATGTGACACTTCCTGGGCAAACTCTTTCTTGATCCCTCTGAAGCCCAGCTGGTGTATCCCTTGGGCTCTCATGAGTGTGTACGTGCCTCTCTTTGCTTGTCTCATGCTGTGTGTCTCACTGTGGCCCCCAGATCAGGCAATGCCTGTCAATCTCAGTATCACCAGTGCTTCATATGCCAGATGCTCAATCGGTTTTTATAGAACAGATTTTTAAAGGCAAGAAGAGGCGGCCAGTGAACTTTTTTAAAAGATAGGAGCATTCTGAACAGCAACGGTGAGATGAGAAGACACTTCCCTTTCTCTAGCATAACCTGCATAGTTTGCCCCACACTCCCAAGAATGGTGAGGAACAATGGGATATGAGCATCCTGCTGTGAGAACCTCTGCATCCAGCAAGCTGATGAATGCCCTTTCTCCAGAGCTCACAGACCCAAAGACGTCTGGGGCAAAGGCAGAGCAAAGAATGCATATGTAATAAATAGAAATAGCTCAGATAGTGCCTCCTTTATGTAAGACCCTATGCTAAGGACTTACAGTAGCAACTGACACATTGTCCCTGTTTAATGATGAGGGAACTGAGGCACAGAATGCTCAGTTAACTTTCCCAAGAGTGTAAGCAGCAGGACTGTGATTCAAACTTGGGCTGTCTGCTCCAGAGTCTGTGTTCTTAATCGCTGTGCTCTAGTGGTTCTCTATAAATACTGGAAAGTATTCATTTTATGGCAGAAGAAGTGGGGAAGAAGACTCAGTGATTTCATTTTATTAGGTTTTTGTATCACTAAAAATCATTTAATCCCATTTGCCAATCCATCGCAGCCATGACTCATCATCATCTTCAGGTATTTAATGCTACCCCCAAATCTATATTAATTCACTATGTTGGGACTCTTAGAATTCAACATTTTTGCTTACCTCTTCAATTGCTACGTGAGAAAGCAAACTGACCATGCAGAATCCTTTCCAGTACTTTGTGTGATTTTATAAAATAAATTATTGTAGTTATTTAAGCTTAAATAATTTTCAGTGATAATTGCTTGATGCTGTCCACTGAGCTTGCTTTTCCCTACTCCTTTCATTGCTTCAAGGTACTCATTGAAGAGGATTTAAAATTATTGCTTTGAACGCTCTTTCCCTTAACCAAGAGTAAAGGACATTATACATCCAACAGACTAACTCATCTTTTCCACTTAACTTTTCAGAAAAGTTACCCCATGCTTCACATTTGCAAGCAGCAGAATAAATGGAGAAGCTTAGATATTGATGATTTCTTTGGGAATCAATGCAAGGGAGCTCAGGGGAAACTGGCAGGGGCATAACACAGCAGAAAAAAGCATTAGGAAAGTCAGAAAGGAGATGCTGTTCCTGAAGTAGTCACGGCTGGCAGTGGAACAGGGACGGGGCAATGGAAAATACCTGCATGGGCAGCCTAGTGCCAGAGCCTGCAGCAGACAGCTGCTCCCACTGCCCAAACTGTGGGCATTCTCTTGCATCAGCAACCAAAAATCACAGAGAGATGGGAGACTGCGTTTGTCAGGAATCGTGCACTAACTCTGATGAATTTCTTTTGTGATGAGTTAGGGAAGGAAGGAAGAAAGGAGAAAGAGGAAAGAAGACAGGAAGGGGAAATACCCAATGTAGAAAAACGAAACACCAGCACTCAAAGATGGCAGAAAGAAATGGCAACCCGCCTATATTCTAGGTCTAACCACTTGACTTCTACACTTTTTCAACAAATAGATAGCAACTTGTATTACTCTTTTCATTTTCAGGGTTGAAAAATAAGAGACCATTGATTTCTTGTCTAGAAAATTTCTGGGAATAGAGTGGTGGGACACAGATGGTTTGGGACTCCCCTAGGAAACACAGTAAGACAAAATTTGCCAAAACTTTCTACACTGCCTCCTTGAAACAGACAAAACATTTCATGGCTGGTGGGAAGATGGTGGTGGTGACAGGAGCATAAGTGCTTTACAAGCAAAATTCTAGGGCAGAAATTACAGGCTGAATTTCTCCAAGGATCCATTTACCTTAATATGTATGTAGTCTCAGATTATCTTCAAGGGAACTTGGAAGGTAAGTACAAAAGTTACCTTCTCTAAAATTGTTCTCACAGATTGGGAATGCTTCCTTAGGACAAGAATGCTATTTACCTCCAATATTCATTCTCTTTCTTTTTTTTGTTAAAAAAAGAAAACCCTAATTTTTAGCTAGACATGTCATCTAGTCAAAAGAATATGTTATTCAATCTCTCCTGCAGTTAGGCATAGCCAAATGATTACAGTCTGGTCAATGATATATAAAAAGAGTGTTGTGAGCGGGCACACTGGCTCACGCCTATAATACCAGCACTTTGGGAGGCTGAGGTGGGTGGATCGTGAGGTCAGGAGTTCAAGATCACCCTGGCCAACATGGTGAAACCCCATCTGTAATAAAAATACAAAAATTAGCTGGGTGTGGTGGCACGTGCTTGTAATCCCAAGTACTTGGGAGGCTGAGACAGGAGAATCATTTGAACCAGGGAGGTGGAGGTTGCAGTGAGCCGAGATTGCGCCATTGCACTCCAGCCTGGGCAACAAGAACAAAAGTACATCTCAGAAGAAAGAGAGAAAGAGAGGAAGGAAAGAAGGAAGGAAGGGAGGGAGGGAGGGAGGGGAAGGGGAAGGGAAGGGAAGAAAAGGAAGGGAAGAAAAGGAAGGAAAGAAAGGAAGAGAAGGAAGGAAGGAAGGAAAGAAGGAAGGAAGGAAGAAATGTGTGCAACTTTTGGGAGGTACCCTCAAAGGGAGGGGGTACACTCTTCTTTTCTTCTTCTTTCTGCCTGGAAGGTGGACATGATGCCTGGGACTTGAGCAGCCATTGTGGAACACAACACAAATGATGACAGGGCTGCAAGATACAATATCTAGTCCCTGATGACCACGGAGCACCATATCAGTCCTGGATTGCCTTCCCTTGACTTTCTTTTAAAAAATAAAATAAAATAAAATAAGTGTTATAGTGCATATTTGAGATTTACAACATGTTATGGCCTTGGCTACTATTATGTGTGAAAGAAAAATACTTCCACCTTGTTTAAGCCTTTGTTTGTTTAGGCCATGCTATTACATGCAGCCAACCTAATCTTAACATATACAGCTCCTTTTTATAGTTCATCATAGTTCTGTTATCTATTAAGTTACTAAAATTTTTTAAGGTGAGAAAAGCTGCAACAGATTTCTTCAGAGACCCAGAACTTAGAAACTTGTTGATATGCTGAGATATAGCTAATACCCCCCTTTTGTACAAAAAAACTATGAAACAACAACAACAACAAAAACACACCTAAATTGAATGGCCAAAGAAATAAGGCGTGAAAAATGAGAAAAAGCCAAAATAAAAGAAGTTTCCTGAGGGGAAAATGATTTGACAGTTTGAAATTCTCCTTTCTCGTCTCAGAAGTTCTCTAAAACACAAACCCAGACTGACTTTCTGATGCTTGATCATAAACATGGCCACATTTAACTCACCTCCAGGTTCTCCGCAATAGCTGGTGCTGGCACTAATTCTATTATTCCATGACTTAAAAAACCAGTGCAAGGCAGCAGCCATTTCCTTTTCACTAAATGAATTGAAGCCCTCAGCTGGTGCATATCACACTGTAACATGAGTGAAAAATTGATACCCATAACATAAATCACCATTCCTTTCTCTCCTGAGACCAGGAACATAATCCAATATCTACGTAAGGGCCGTCAGGAACATGCCAGTTCAGTGCTAGAAAAATAATCTAACTCCACCTCCCAGACACAAAACGTTATTCTTCAAAACATTTTTTACAAGCACTTCACACCTTTCTTCAAGCACTTAACTAAAAGCAGCTAACTAATTAACTGGTTAGTCCCTCACAATGGATTCTTCAAAAGAAATCCAACACAATTGTCAACATCACTGACATTTCTTTAGAAAGATGGTTTGTGTATACATTTTCCAGCAAAGAGTCTTGGGGTTGGTCAAAAGGATCTGTGAAACCTAGTTTACTCCTTTATAAGGCAAAGGGCATTTCATTCTAATCATGGGTAGGTAGTTCCAGTGATGGAAACAAGAAGGGTGCTTTGGATGACTTAAGCCATTTTGTGAGAATAAAAGTAGACGTGGGCTCAGATCTGACAAAAGTTAAAAAAAAAATAGCAGTTCAAATGTTTGGTTTTAAATTTGTGCTCATCTATCTTTTTCTAGACCAGTCCTGGTGAATATGTGGCACTTTATTCACTCTGCTTCTGAAGGACTATGTTAACCTCTGTTCCCGGGTCCACAAGGGGCGTAGTTTCAAAGGCAAGAACTTCCTAGCACCATGCCTTCATCCACCTACCCATCTGGGAACCTAGAGTTCCTTGTCTAGCTTTCCATGCGTGCCAGGTAGGTAAAATTCCAGGTGAGCTTCCTTTTTCTGAAAGCCCACCAAAAGCCCTGGAAGGAGAGGCTCTGTTGTGGGCCCAAGCAACGAATCTGGAATCAAAGTCAAAGATCAATCACTCCAGAGGAAGTTAGAAAGAACTCCTCTCATTGCACAAAAACATGAATGGGACGGGAATAATTTCAAAGTTAAAACTCCACTGCACCTTACATGCCTGGATTTCCCTCTCTGGGATCCCGTCCTACAACAGTGTGGGAGCTCTCTCTACTTCTCTCTCTCTCTGCCTAATAAATCGCTCTCTGCAAAACTCTTTGGGTCTGATATTTACTTGTAAATATGTAAATATGTAAATATGATGTAACCTGGTTACACTTCCCTTGAACACCATTCTGGAAAACATTGTTCATCTAGACTCCTGCTTACTGAGTCCAGATGTAATTTCAGGATACTTCTCAACACTAATTGCTAATTGCTTACTACCAATTGATTGGCTTTGACATGTAAATTATTATTGGTTAGCTCTGCTCTGGTGCTTGAAAGCCTTTGGTGTAAATTATTTTATTCAATGCAGTTGGACAGTGAATCAAGGCCTTACTGTTGCATATGAGTCTGCTGAAGCTCTAGTCACCATACTGGCTTAAAACAGGGCCTTAGTACCATGCATGATTTCCACTTTCAGTCTCTTTCAAGTGGAGTAAAAACCTAAAGATGCCTGTAAAGCAACCTAAGTTCAGAATCCTTTTAAAGTTTTTTATGATTTTCCCACAAGCTTTACTTTGTCCATATCTAGTACATTTGCAATATTTTTTTAGGGCTCACCTTTATCAGGTTTTCCTAAGGTATACAAGGTAAGCTTTCAGCTTGCCTGACCCTCAGTCAAAATGTTCTACAGCTGGAAGGGAGTGTAGGCAGATCCTCTGAGTCAGTTAAAGGGAGGTTTAAGATATTCAACTTGGTTTTCATAGAAACGACTCTTTATCTTTGTGAACTCACATTTCATCAGCTTACATAATATTTATTACAATTGCATAATTAAAATAACCAGGTGTGAACAGGTTTGGGAACTATATTAGTTCATTTTCACACTGCTGACAAAGATATACCCAAGACTGGGTAATTTATAAAGGAAAGAGGTTTAATTGACTCACAGCTCAGCATGGCTCAAGAGGCCTCAGGAAACTTACAATCACGGTGGAAGGGGAAGCAAAGATGTCCTTCACTCACAGGGTGGCAGCAAGAAGTGCAGAGTGAAGCAGGGGCTGGGGGGCAAGGCCCCTTAGAAAACCATCAGATCTCGTGAGAACTCACTTTCACGAGAACAGCATGAGGGTAACTGCCCCCGTGATTCAATTACCTCCCACTGGGTCCCTCCCACGACACATGGAGATTATGGGAACTACAGTTCAAGATGAGATCTGGATGGGGACACAGTCAAACCATATCAGAAACCATCCTGAGTCTCAGGAGGCATACAGCGAACCAGTGGGAGCAGAACGCATGAGCGTAGGCACTGGTACTGAGCTTGCAGCTTGCCTGACCCTCCGTCAAAATGTTCTACAGCTGGAAGGGAGTGTGGGCAGATCCTCTGAGTCAGTTAAATAGAGATGAGTGGGAGATGCCACTCTCAGGCAGAAGCTGCTAATTCTCCCTACAGATAACACTATGAGTCGTGAATGTGATGACATCATGAATGTAAGAATAAGCTTCCTTGGTTTTCTTGCTTTTTGTAAAATTATGGTAAAAGATGTTTAACATAAAAGTTATCAGTTTAACCCTTTTTGAGTGTGTGGCCCAGTGGCACCAAGTACAGTCACATCGCTGTGTAACCATCACCACCAGCCATCTCTAGAACTTTCTCATCATCCCAAGCTGATGTTCTATCCCCATTAAGTGCTAACTCCACATCCCCTCCTCCCACCAGCCCTTGGCAACCACCATTCTACTTTTTTTTTTTTGAGACGGAACCTCACTTTGTCACCAGGCTGGAGTGCAATGGCACCAACTCGGCTCACTGCAACCTCCACCTCCCAGGTTCAAGCGATTCTCTTGCCTCAGCCTCTCGAGTGGCTGGAACTATAGGTGCACACCACCACACCCAGCTAATTTTTGTATTTTCAGTAGAGATGGGGTTTCACCATCTTGACCAGGATGGTCTCCATCTCTTGACCTCGTGATCCACCTGCCTTGGCCTCCCAAAGTGCTGGCATTACAGGCATCAGCCACTGTGCCCAGCCTCTACTTTTTATCTGTATGAATTTGGTGATTCTAGAAACCTCATACAAGTGCAACATTTGTCCTTTTGTGTCTGAGTTATCTCACTGAGCATTGTGCCTTCAAGTTTCATCCATGCTGTCTCGCTGACTTTTTAGCTGGGTTTCCCTAGACACTTTCCTCCTCAGACCACACCATCATAGCCCTGAGTCTTCCATACACTCACGCGGAGGCCATTTTGAGGTTGCTTCCTTCAGACTCCTGGAAAGTGGCAATCATCCTCCCCCAAGTGTGAGTGCCAGTGCCTTTCATGGAGCTGAAAGCCTTCCATGGTGGGCTTTTCATGAAGACCACCCCACAGGTCCCCAGACATGGTTGCTGGGCCTCATTTCGTCCTTCCCAAGGTTCTAGGATTTTCCAATGCCTATTAAATCTTCTGTAACAATCCATTCAAATATACAAGTTTGGCTATTCAAATTACTTTTTCCAAAAGTACTTTAAAATGCATTAAGTTATTAATTGCCTGCTGGCACTTTAATCAAATGGGAAAATTGACATAGCCAGAGGCATGTATTTTTGTGGAAAGAAAATTTATTTAAGAAGAAACAGCAGCTCTTACTGCTTAATTTAAACTGAGAAAACTGTGGAAAATCAACTGCTATGGAAAATTAATAAAACATTTCCAGCTGCAAACAGTGACTAATTGTACAAGATGAAGACTGCCCGGAATTAATAACTTCCAGTCTTCTGTGTGAAGAACCCCCCACCACTTCAATTTACTGGGAGATTAAATTACTTCTAAGTTTGCCATATTAAAACAGAACATGAATAAAATGTTAGTGAACGCACATCTATTATTTACTGTCTGTGATATGGATATAATTATTTCCAAACAACTACAATGTGACGTGACCAGTAATATTTAAATGACTCTTTTAGCAAGAGAATCTATTGCAACATTTTTTTTTTGCATGAAGAAAAAAAAAATTGTTCTTTTACTTCTAAAGTAATGAAATGATGCGTAGTGAAGTTCTACAGAGGGTGTGTCCCTGTCCCCAGTGGATTGAAATGTGCTCAGTGTCCTGGCTTATACTTTTTCTTCTCTGAATCCAGTATTGCTTCAGGGAAGCATGTGCAGAAGAAAATCTTAGCTACTCCTTCGTAATCCCTGACCTTAAATGGAAGCTGATCCCATGCCCACAGGAAACCAAGGTAGATGCTTAAGGGCTTCTCCTGGTGCCCGGTATGACTGTGAGTGCATGTGCATAACAAGATATGCCATTATGGGAGGCAGAAGGGAGGGCCAGACCAATTTCCCAAGGAAATAGGGCTCAGACACAGGGGACATACATCACACAAGCACCCTCAGCCTTATGGGTGTGTTTCCACACTTGCTCAAGACATTGCATTGTCTCGTAGCCCCTGGTTTCCTTGGCAATAACATGAAGATTTAATAACATAAACAAATCATGTTACTTTTCTGTCTTTGCTGCCAACATAGGATTATTTTCTTGCCCCAGAGAGCCACCAGGAAGGTCTGTCCATTTTCCTAGTGCATTCAAACTCTCTGAGCCCCTGAGAAGTAAGATTTTACAAGAGGACATCTTTCAAAGATGGAAAGGTCTCTCTAAGGGTGAGAGACAAGGAAAAGAAATTCAGAAAACTAAGAGCTCTCTTTGCTCAGGGTGATGGGATGTTTTAGGTTTGTTTAGTTTTTATTTGTAAAATTTTAGGAATTAGAAAATAACTCCAGAAATCAAGAAGAAATGAGCTATTTTGATTGATGTGTTTGTAGAGGAGAGATATCAAAGATGGAGATTTTCTCAGCAGAGAGGCACTGCCCCCTTCGGCTGTTTATCCTTTAATGCACACACAGAGGGTACATTCAGCCTCTTGCTATTCGATACTGCTGGCAGGAAGGTCCAAGTATTGGCCTGGAGAGAATAAAGGCATGTTGTTTAAAAATGCAGAGGCTTAACCTGAAGCATAACTGGTTTGGGGCTTACCACAGAAGTTATCTGGACATATCATTTGATTTCCAGGTTTTAAATGTAATTCTAAACAAGATCTGGCCACACAGCCCTCCACTGTGTGACACAGAGCAACTTTATCTGCCACCAAATGCCATTCAGGCTTAATGCGGTAGAAGTGAATTGTATAAATTGGGGCATTCTTTGAGGCCCTAAAGCATTAGTGTCTCTCAGAGGAGGAGAGATGAAGCCTGCTACCTCCTCCCTGTCACCCAGGGAAGAAACCAGTGAGGTTGTTCCTCTCTGTTTGGGTTCATTTTGGCTTTCCTTTTTTAGAAACACTTAAGGCTTGCTTTAGTGAGCTGAGCCTTATCCACAGGCCACATGGGCCGCTGCAGATACTGTTGGATTTGAGGAGTCATTGGGAAGGTTCCTTGACCTGGAAAGCCTCTTCTTCCTGCTGCAAATGCAGGACATCCTCGCAAAGTGACAGTCAGCGTTGTCTTATGTCTCATTTTGCAATAAGGCACATACTGCAAACACACAAGAGGAAATGAAGTGATTTGGGCTTTGCTAGAGGTGGTATCAAGCAGGATTTGAACCAACGATCACTAGACCTTGAAGGGAAGGGGGGAGTGGAAGAGGGAGGGAAAACCTTGAAGGGAAAGGGGGAGTGAAAAAGGGTCTAGAAGGGAGAATGGGGAGATAGATCCCAAGGTCAGGGTGCCTTGGTCTAGACCAGCCCAGACTGGGAAACTGACCTGCCCTCTCCCTTTCACACATCACTTCACATGGAGTTTGTCCCAGCCTTGAATTGAGACTGGACATTTTATAAAATGCATCTTTCCTCTAAAGAGTGTCTAGTACACAGTTTCTCTCTCTCTCTCTCTCTCTCTCTCTCTTTCTGAGTCCCCTTCAATCAGATCCTCTCTTTCCTGTTCCTCCTTCAGAACTGCCTTTGTCAAGTCATCATGACCTTCTTGTTGTCAAATCCAGTGGTCAACTCCAGGTCCTCCTGTATTTGCCTAACAAGAACATCTGATCCAGTTGATCTTTCTTTCCTCCTTGAAACACTTTCTGTACTTGGCTACCAGGAGGCCGCACTCTTCTCATTTTCATACTACCTCCTGACCATTCCTTAGTCTACTTTTAACCACCTCACGTACAATATATTATTTGTTTATCATCTCTTTCTCCACAATGAGAATGCAACCCTACGAAGGTAGGGAGTTCCATGTCTTGTTCATGCAATCATCCTACATGGTAAACACTTATTAAATATTCATGCAATGTTGTAGGAATGAAATAGTTTAGAACACTTAGTCTAAACCAATGTAGGAATTCTCCTTTTTCACAAGGTATGTGAACTTAATACAGTGGAATCATAGCTTGCATAGGGATTAGGCTCTAAAGTTGGTTTTTAAGGAGTAACTCTCATACAGTGAAAAATCAGACTTAAAAATCTCTCGAAAGGGGCCTTGCTGAATTCTGACTTACCAATTTCTGAATAAGCCCAACCTAGACAATCTCTCTTCCAGAATTGGAATAGGAATTGCTGTTTCTTCAATTGAGTACCAGATGAAGTTGTCGGCTTGAATTAAGAGCCATGATGTACAAAATATGTACTTAAAACACCAGCCTCTCACGCTTGGTGTGGCAGCACTCGCATACACTGGCCATCACAGAAAAGTAGGTTCACGGCTTCAGCCTCCTGGCCACATGTACTCCAAGGCTTGTGTACCATGAGTGGCATGGTAAGAGAAGATGCCTGGCTTTCTCAAACTCGCATTTCTCTCTGAGCTCTTGGAGATGCGCATATAGACAACTCCACTGTGTGAAGATTTGCCAGTGTCTCTTAACTCTGGCTGGACACTAGACTCATCTATGGAACTGTAAAAAATATACAAGACCCGCCTCCAGACTTACTCTATCAGAATCCTCAGGGATAAAGGCCAAGTCTCTATGTGTTTATTTCTTACAGTTCGATAACAGACTTTGATGCATACAGCGACTTGAGAGTCACTGCTAGGGTATTTGATTCTGTTTTCATTATCGCAGGTAGATTTGACATCATTTGATTTTAATGATTTCTTGGTCCATCTTATGTCAGAGGGCATTCTTGTTTTAGAAAACCTAGTTCAAATTATTGCTCCATATTACTATGGGGCCCGAGTAGTGTATTTCTAGACAAATTAGAAAATAAGCATCTCCTACCTGTTAAGAGTCCTTGTCCACCATGTCTCCTCACCCCTACACCATCAGTGCTTGAACACTGTCCAGGGACAGGGACAGTCCCCTAAAGCAAAGCATACTTCAGAAGTATTATCTTGGGGAAAACACTATGGATATTTCCTTGCTCTTCCTCTTCTCCAATTTCAACTTATCTTTTCCATTCTCATTTAGCTAATCAGAAATTAGTCTCATAAGCCAACCCTATTATGGGCTAAATTGTGCCCCTCTGCAAATTCATTGGTTGAAGCCTCAACTCACAGGACCTTAGAATGAGACTGGATCTGGAAGGCCTTTAAAGAGGCTATCAAGTTAAAATGAAGCCATTACAGTGGGTGCTGTTACAATAAGTCTGCTGTCCTTATGAAAGGAAATTTGGACATGCAAAGAGACACCAGGAATGCATGTGCACAGAAAAACACCTTGTCCTCGAGGACACAGCGAGAAGGCAGCTACCTGCAAGCCAAGGAGAGAGACCACAGAAGAAAGCAAACCTGCTGACACCTTGATGTTGGACTTCTGGCCTCCAGAACTGCGAGAAAATAAATTTCTGTTGTTTAAGCCACTCAGCCTGTGGCATTCTGTTATGGTATCCCCAGCAACCTAATATAGCTGTCAAGATGTTAACTACAGATAAGTCAAGTATTCAGTACACACTGTCCGACTTATGATTTTTTGACTTTATAATGGTGTGAAAGCCAAAGGTCATTCAGTGGGAGCTCCAAGTTCCCCTAGAAAGCTTCTGCTTTTCACTTCAATCTAGTATTCACTAAATTGCACAAGATGTCTAACATTGTAGTATAAAATAGGTTTTGTGTTAGATGATTTTGTCCATCTGTAAGTTAAAGTCTATGTTCTAAGCACTTTTAAGGTAGGCTGGGCTAAGCTAGGATGTTCAGTAGGTTAAGTGTATTAAATGCATTTTCCACTTCTGATATTTTCAACTTAGGATGAGTTTATTGGTACTTAACCCTATTGTAAGTTGAGCATCTGTATTTGTCTCTATAAATTATATTAAGAAAAAATATAAGACAGAGACTTTGACTTCAAGAAGCTTGCCATGTGTTGCCCCTGCAGGGGTACTTGCATTTTTATGGATTATTCTGGTTATTCTAAGTTGTGTAAGTACTCTCTATGATGTTCGCACAATCATGAAATGACCTAATAGCACATTTCTACAAGTGCATCCCCATTGATAAGAGATACATGACTGTAATTTTATAAAACATTCAGAAATGTGAAGCTTAAGCCCAAAGGAACGACTTTCTTTTGAGAAGGTTTTCCAGTGACACAGTAATTCCAAAGAGAAAATTGATGCCCTAGCAGGTCCACTGTAGTGAGCAGAATTCTAACATGGCCTCCAAGTTTCCCGGCCCCAGTATGCGCGCGCGTGCGCGCACACGCACACACACATACACACACACACACACACTTTCTCTAGTTATTCTATCAGATGCTAACATAGGTATTATTATTATTATTTTTTTGAAATGGAGTCTCTGTCATCCAGGCTAGATTGCAGTCTTGGCTCCCTGCAACCTCCACCACCTGAGTTCAAGCGATTCTCCCGCCTCAGCCTCCTCAGTAGTGGGGATTATAGGCATGTGCCACCACACCCTGCTAATTTTTGTATTTTTAGTAGAGATGGGGTTTTGCCACGTTGGCCAGGCTGGTCTCAAACCCCTGACCTCAGGTGATCCCCCCACCCTGGCCTCCCAAAGTGCTAGGATTATAGGCATGAGCCACTGCACCTGCCCTAATATAGATATTATGTTAATGGGATTTTGCAGATGTAATTAAAATTCCATAGCAAATGACTTATCCAGGTTGGCCTTACCAAATCACTTGAGCCCTTTAAAAGCAGAGCATTTTCTCTGGTGGATCACAGAAGAGGAAGACAGAGTTGTGCTCTACCTGGCCCGGAAGAAGGAAAATATACAGGGTGTGAACGACCTGTGGGGGGGCCACATGGCAAGGAACTGTGGGCAGCCTCTAGTTGTTGAGAGTGGTCCCCAGCCATCAGCCAGCAGGAAAATGGCCACTTCAGTTCTGCAACTGTAAGGAGATGAATTCTTCCAATAATCAGTGAGCTTGGAGAGGAAGAGCTGCAGCCTTAGCTGACACTTAGATTTCTGCCCAGTGGACCCTGACCTACAGAAACTGAGAAGACAAATTTGTGATGTTGTAAACCACTAAGTTTGTGGTCATTCATTTCACAGTAATAGAAAACTAATTCATTTCCCAGCCACCATGCCAGCAAGTTTCTATTCTGACTATAAAGAAGATGCATTCTGGCCCCAACTCAGTCACAGAATTGCTCCATTCCTCAGTTTTCCCATGAGCAACTGACACATCCCCCGCCACCCCCCCCCGCCCCCCCGCCACCCCCCCCCACCCCCCCGCCCGCCGTCTACATTTCCAGCTCAATTATCTTGAATGTTCACACTCCAGGAACAAGGTTTCAAACAACGTTAAATAATAACAACCACACATCGAGCTTCTGCCCGTGCTGGGAAACAAAACAGTCTGCACAGCTATTGGCCAAAGGGATAAACAAATGAAGAGAAACAACATAGAAGAATAGTTTCTGATTGCAAGTGAAATCTTTAGTAGACTCGCTTAATTTCAAGAGTGACAATGGAGGACTTTGGAAAGTTTCACAGTTCAAGATTAGGAAAAGGAAGGTTTACCAAAAGGTGAACAAACTGGCACATAAGTTCTTGCCTGTGCCACCTGTGCCTTGAAAGCCACTACACTCTCTGCTTAAAGACACAGCACAAGGCCACCGTGCAAAAACCTAAAATCTTAAAGAAACAGTTGAAGAAGATGAAGTATGCAGGGAAACATTTTTTTATGTGACAGAGGTGTGTGTCTTAAATAAAATGGAATTTGAATAACTATTTTGGTACAGCAGCAAGTATTAGCCCTAAGAATCTGTTTAAGAAACTTAAAAAATCAGTATCTATCAGGAATCATAAGTTGTAAGGAAAGAATTTTATTTTGGTGGCACTTATAAGGGGTTTGAAAACGTGTCTCAGATGGGTTTTCATGATTTGGATAAATTTTTTAAAACTTTTCTTATGAACATTTAAGGGAATCTAAATTCCTTTCTGAATCTTCATTGTTCCTCTGTTGTTCTGTGGAATACTGTAGAAAGTGAGCTTTTCAATACAGTGCTAAGGTCTTTGTTCCATCATGAGGCTAATTATTACCATAGGTCATTATGAGATAAGAAGCCACAAATACATGAGGAATATCAAGGATCTAAGCAGCTAATATAACGTACATGCTTGGATGGGGATATATTCTTGCAAAGATGTCTTTACATTTCAGTAATTAAGTATGTCATATTAATTGCATGGCCCTTTCACAATATCTTGAAAAAAGAACAACCAAGAACTTTTCCTCTTGATATCAGATTAAAACCGATTGCATAATTACATTACCTGGATAATTAAATACAAATTTAGTAGCCTCAGAACTGTATGATACTGTGGTTTCATTTTCTAATAGAATTATCCGGTCTTTGGTATAGAATTCTTGCTAAGCAATGGAGATCTAATTACTTAGTGACAGGACATTAACTCCTCAGGGGCCTTTCTTTAGAATAAAGGCTTAGATTAAAAATGATGCACAGAGCTTCTCCTCATTTCATTACTGGCATCCAAATCATAGGAATTAGAGATGTGAGAGATCTATTAGGCTTTCTTCTCTCTTATCTAGGGGGCAGAGGAAGAGCGTTCATCAGACATTGTTCTTCTGGGCTTGGTTAGGTCTAATTTAGATAGAGAAGAACCATTTCTTGATGTAATACATTGTTGGGATGAGTCCCTCCTCTACCAGCCCCTGAAAGACATGACATTACTCTTGCCTCACAGATCCTGTGTAATGAGATCTGAGGACACACTTATTCGTCAAGATCCAGGGTGCTCATATGACAGTGTTCCCAATAGAATGGTAATTAATTCATGCCAAAAATGTTTTTAGGCAGAACTAAAACAGGAATATCATTATAAACGGCACCTTCAAATAACTCTGTATGATTTGAAGACCATCATCATTTGGTTTGATGAACAGACCCGGAAGCTCTTGAAGGTCCGAGCTCAAATCTTTTCATAGTTGTTGAAACTTACGCTGGCTCTAACTCTCTTTGTGAAAGTGTTTTGATGAGGGCATGCCAAGAAACATCATCCATCACCTCTACTAGTGGTAATGACCACGGAGAGCATATGTTTTTCAAATTTGTAGTATGTGTCAGGTTGCAGGGATAGCTCATGTGTCTGCAGCCATCTGGAGGTTGGGTAGGTAGCTTTGCTGACCTTGGTTAGGCTTGCTCACATGTCTAGGGGTTAGGCTAGCTACAGGCTGATCCAGGCTGGTGGGACTGGTGTAGAAAATATTATGTAGTATCTTTATTATCTCTGAGTTCTCTAGTCAATTACTGAAATTAGAAATTAGAAAGACCAATCTCGGGCTGGGCATGGTGGCTTATGCCTGTAATCCCAGCACTTTGGGAGGCTGAGGCGGGCAGATGACCTAAGGTCAGGAGTTCAGGACCAGCCTGGCCAACATGGTAAAATCCCATCTCTACTAAAAAATATAAAAATGAGCTGGGCGTGGTGGCACTCACCTGTAATCCCAGCTACTTGGGAGCCCTGAGGCAGGAGAATCACTTGAACTCAGGAGGTGGAAGTTGCAATGAGACAAGATTGTGCCATTGTATTCCAGCCTGGGCCAGAAAATGAGACTCTGTCTCAAAAAAAAAAAAAAAAAAAAGAAAGAAAGAAAGAAAGACAATCCAACTTACATCGTCCTTTTTTATCTTTATTAATTAGTAGCATTATTCCTTAGAAATAGCTGTTATAGTCTACTCAGGCTGCTAGAGGTGAAATTTGTTGAAGCTTTTATTTCAGGCTCTGAATGCCTCTACAGATGTGGGAGCCCACTTTATGTTTCTATAAGCACCTTTATTCTCTCTTGTGGGTGTGTATTTGCACAGATGGTTGATAGTCACTTTCATTTTTTTGTAGAGCATTTTTATAGCTTCTTTCATAAAGAATCATTTTAGTATTGGAGTTTCAAGCTGATCAATTACTTTAACCTGTTAGTCCATTAAATATTACAAGTAAAATGCCAAATATGCACCGATTTCTTTTCACTAAAACATATTAAAACTACAAATTTGGGTGTCCTCACACTCTTCTATATTTAATTCAGTCTTCCCAAAGTTGAAAGACTTGCATCATCTCAAGCCATGTTGAGGACTGGGATTGCTTAATAAACAGAAGTTATGGGCAGGACAGTGATTGAATCTTTTTCAATAATCCTGATAGAATGTGCTGTTCCTGCTTTATAGCAATTATATTTAGACACCCCCCAAACAGGTAGTCTTGGGTTCAAGTTATATTATTATCTAATTCTTCTGTAATCACAGAGTCTGAACACCCTCATCTCCACTCAGAAAAAGCACCAGACTAGAATGTGGGAGGAGCAGCCAGCACCATATTCATGTTGTAAACGGTAATTCAATTTCAATAAAACATTATGTCAACATTAATTTAATGTTGTTAATTTGAATTTTATTAGTTTTGCAATTTGTTTGTAATTAGTGCATTTACTTTGGTTTTGTAATTGAATAAGAACTGCAACATAAGGAGTACATAACTAGTTTTATGTTCATACGTGTTGAAGTAATATTATTATAAATGTAATTGAAGTCAACATCTGGGGAGCAGTGGGAGTTTTTTTTTTCTCTTTAAAGGAGTTTGTATAGCACCAGAGTTTGAGAAACAGTGATGGCACATTTATATACCAGTCCTATTTCCATTTCTGATCAGAAAACTTAAGTATTTTAAAGGTAATTTGAGTGCAATAATTAACAAATATTAATTACATGTATTTTCATGTACTTATATTTATGTAAAATATATATGTAGATGTATACATATGCATGAGAGCTGAAAGATGCTTTGAACTCCTCAGAGTTATATTATATTTACATATGCATTATTACAATAAAGTTATTACACTGTATCAAAGTTTATATACATTGTGTCAGGGTATTAATAAAACCCAATGTGGCTAATCCTGACCCAGGACTGTAAGTCTATGCAGTAAGATATAATAATGGAGTGGAGTTATTTTTCCCTCATTAGAGTAACTTGCTTTTTGTTTGCATTTCTCTCTTTCAGATTTTCAAGCCAAATGCCAGTACCAGATGAAGCATGCAGTCTGTGTGCTCTGATGGAGGGAACTAAACAGCATTCCCTATTTCCCCTGCGGATGGTCACTGCTCTGTATCTGAGTGATGAGAACCTGGGAGGTGCTCAAACGAGTGTCATTTGATGGGGAGATGCCTGGTGCCAAGTCTTGAAAAACAAACAAGAAAAAATCTTCTCACTCTGATCCTCTTAACCTGAAGTTCTTACCCTGGAGAGGACTCTGGGAACTGGGGTGTGGGGGGTGGTGGGTGTGGGGGAGAGGAGAAGGAGAAAAAGCTCTCTCCGTGTAAAAGGAGAGCAAACTGGAAGTCACCGAGGGGTGTGCCTCAAGGCAGTTTGTAAATCCACTTCCTTTGTCATAACAAGAACAAATCCCACCTTTGAAGTTTTCCCCTTCTTGTTACAAGGGGAATGTCTTTTGTTTAATCCATTTTAGCCCTTAATACCTGACCTGGATCAATCCTGTTGGTTAGATTACACAGTATTCATGCTGATTTTAAACTGGCCTGGGGGTGGGGGGTGGGACAGGTTCTGTCTCATTGGTGTGAGAATATGAAGAATAATCAACGTCTATACCTAGTCCATTTTTACTTTGAGTAACAAACTGTCCTTTTATATTTAAATGCGTAATTATAATGAGCATCATGAAACAGATTTTGGTGTGTTCTCTTGGTGGTGTATTTTGAATGGTCCCTTAAAAACTAATTCTTTCTCACTGATTCGCAGTAGGGTAGGAGACTGGTTTTCATCATGTGGTGCATCATGTCTTCAATTAAAAATCCAGAACCACTTTTTCTCTGAGGCCCCACATCAAATGTGGGTGTAAGGACAAGTTTTGCCAGCACTAGGAGACACTTAACTTCTCAACCCTAAGCCTAAGCATCATCTCTTTTTCACAGGGATCTGATCATTGAATAAGAAAGAGAAAACAAAGAAATAAAAAACCCTGTTTCTAAAACTCAACCCTATTCCTCAATCTCCGAAAGAGCTTTCAGTTCCATTTCTTACAAGAATTCTCAAAGTGGGTATGGAGCAAAGGTGAGGATCCCTCTGCTTAAGACTCAAAAGGGCCATTTGTTAATTAAGTATCTTCTAGGCAAGTGCTATTAACTGATTCTTTTTTTTTTTTTGTATTGTATTTGGGCTCTGGAGTACACGTGCCCATCCTGCATCCTGCAGGATTGTTGCATAGGTACATACACACTATGGTGGTTTCTCATCATTTCTCAAATCCTTCAGCTTGCCTGACTGCTCAGAAACCTTCCTAGAAAACTGAACGGATGGCTGAGCAGGGAGGAGGAGAGACGGAGCAGCCTGTAATTATCAGCGGGATTTTCCATTTACCTTTTTGTCCCAGAGGAACACAAACTTCATGACTCCTCTTTACCAGCCAGATGTGTCTTTGAAAAGGCCAACTGCATAGGGATGACCGTAAGATCTCCCAGTGAATAGGGCAGGATATGCACATTTAGTACCTGTATAAAAAAAAATGTGCCGTCAGCCAAACTGCAAGACAGGTTGGCTGCTGCCTTCTTCGTTTCATTTTGGCTTACGTTTGCTCTGTGAGGCTCCTCAAGCTTCACAAGGGCAGAAGCCATGATTATTCATCTCTCCAGCCACAAGTCATGTCACAGAGCTTGGGGCTTTGTAAAGTCTAAAAGTAGGTTTATGAGTAACTGATGAACTGACATTGAGAGTACATTGGTTGCTCCTCCAATAAAGGTGAAACTATCTTAGCTTTGTCACCAATAATCACATCAAGTAAAAATATAGAACAGGCCACCTTCCTCTTTAACAATCGGGGGGAGAAGTATTATTTAAGTTATGGTATTTGAGAATTGAAATTACTTATTGATGTTGTCGGAGGTGTCTGAACCACAGTGACTCCATCTTGAATAGGGGTTGGGTAAAATAAGGCTGAGACCTGCAGGACTACATTCCCAGGAGGTTAAGGCATTCTTAGTCACAGAATGAGATAGGAGGTCAGCACAAGGTACAGGTCATAAGGACCTTGCTGATGAAAGGCTGCAGTAAAGAAGCTGGCCAAAGCCATCGAAACCAAGATAGGGATGAAAGTGATTTCTGGTCTTACCCACTGCTCATTATACACTAATTATAATACATCAGCATGCGAAAAGTCACTCCAGCCAGCTCTATGACAGTTTACAAACACCATGGCAACATCTGGGAGTTACTCTATATGGTTTTAAAAGGGGAGGAACCATTAGTTCCAGGAATCATCTACCCTTTCCTGAAAATCTCATGAATAATCCACCTCTTGTTTAGCTTATAATCAAGAAATAATCCTAAAAATAGCCAATAGGGCAGGGCATGGTGGCTCACACCTGTAATCCCAGTGCTTTGGGAGGCAGATTACTTGAGGCCAGGAGTTTGAGACCAGCCTGGCTAACATGGCGAAACCCATTTCTACTAAAAAATACAAAAAATTAGCCAGGTGTGGTGATGCGTATCTATAATCCCAGTCACTCAGGAGGCTGAGGCAAGAGAATCGCTTGAACCTGGGAGGTGGAGGTTGCAGTGAGCCGAGATTGTGCCACAGTACTCTAGCCTGGGTGACAGAGCAAGACTGTCTAAAAAAAAGCCAACCAGCAGCCCTGAGAGGGAGTAGCCATTCTTTTATTCCTTGGTTTCACTTTACCATATGGAGTCACCTGGAATTCTTTCTTGAGCTAAGAACCCTCTCTTGGAGTCTGGATCGGGACCCCTTTTTGGTAACAATGTTTTATTAATTCATTTATTCCCACAGTGCTTTTTCATCTCCATCTTTCACATTGGCAGTCGGAACATAATATTGCTGGCAGAAGACAGGAAATACATGAAGTGATCCTGAGAGATGATGGAATTCAGGACACTCTACCCCAAAATATGGCACTTTGACATCTGAGAAAACAGCAAAAGCAAGAAGGCTTCTCTGACCTTCTCCTCTAAGGCAGAAACCTATAAGGTAAGAACAAGACCCTCATTCCAGAGGTGCTCCCTATACGTGGAAGAAAGGATTGGAAATACAGAGGCACAGAGATGAATCTGAACAAGCAGGTGTTGCTATGTTCCCCAGTTAATGTGACCATTAGATCACATCCTTTGTCTTCCAATGAAACTTCTACATGTTCATAAAAATAGTTTCCCCTGTTTCTTTGGGTCTTCGTTTCTGAAGGCTCCTGAGTCATGTAAAACTGATATCAAATAAATGTATTGTGCTTTTCTTTTGTTAATCTGTCTTTTGTTACAAAGCTTTCAGCCATGAATCTTGTGATGAGTAAGGAAAATATATCACTTTTTTTAAATTTATTGAGACAGAATCTCGGTCTGTCACCCAGGCTGGAGTACAGTGGCATGATCTCAGCTCACTGCAACCTCTACCTCCCGGGTTCAAGAAATTCTCTCACCTCAGTCTCCTGAGTAGCTGGGATTACAGGTGTGTGCCACCATGCCTGGCGAATTTTTGTATTTTTAGTAGAAATGGGGTTTCACCATGTTGGCCAGGCTGGTCTCAAACTCCTAACCTCAGATGATCTGCCTGCCTCTGCCTCCCAAAGTGCTAGGATTACAGGCATGAGCCAGTGCCTAGCCTCCAAGATATTGCTTTTTATCTCCTACAGATACAAAACAGAACATCTTAGCCTACTCTCTTAATCATATGAATTAGATTTCAAAGTTGCCAATTTATCTTAATATAAAAATGAATGCAGTTACAGAAATTGATAAGCTGATCCTAAAATTCATAAGGAAAAGCAAAGGACCCAGGATAGCCAAAACTATCTAGAAAAAGAACAAAGAGGACTCACAACTTCCCAATTTCAAAACTTGCTCCAAAGTTGCAGTAATGAAGACTGAAATGCTGATGTAGGCTAAGCAGATTGTGATGGTCAATTCTATGTGTCAGCTTGGCTAGGCGATAGTCTCCTGTTAATCAAACACTAATCTAGGTATTGCTGTGAAGGTTCTTTGTAAATGTGACAAAATCTATAATCAGTTTACTTTAAGTAAGGAAGATTATCCTGGATAATCTGGGTGGGCCTGAGTCAATCAGTTGAAAGGTCTTAAGAACAGTACAGAGGCTTCCCTGAAGAAGAAGAAATTCCACTTGTGGACTGAAGCTTTAGCTTGTGCCTGAGAATTTCAGCCTACCCCTCCTGACAATTTTAGGCTTGTCACGATTGTGTAAGCCAATTCCTTGCAGTAAGCCTTGTTCTCTTCCTTCCTGTGTGTGTGTGTGTGTGTGTGTGTGTGTGTGTGTAAGTCATCTCCTATTGATTCTGTTTCCCTGACTAATATGTAGTCAACAGAATAGAATTGAGAGGAGAATCCAGGAACAAATTCTTACATTCTTACATGTATGGCCAGGTGATTTTTGACAAGAGTGCTAAAATAATTCAATGAAGGAAGAATAGTCACTTAAACAAATGATACCAGGACAACTGAGCATCCACACACAAAAGATTGAAATTGTGCCCCATTTTATGCCAAATACAAAAACGATTACTATGTCAAAATGATGAAAGACCTAAACGTAAAAGCTAAAACCGTTAAAGTCTTACGAGAAAACAGGTGTAAATGTTTGTGACTTTGGATTAGGCAATGGTTTCTTAGATATGACCTGGACAGTACAAGCAACAGAAGAAAAAGTGATAATTGGACTTCACCAAAATTAATTTTTTTAACTTTAATCATCAAGAAAGTGAAAAGCACAACCCACAAAGTGGAAGAAAATATTTTCAAATTGCATATTAATAAGGGTAGAAGACTTTTATTATATCTACTACCAGAATATATAAAGAATGATTACAACTCAACAATAAAAGGACAAATAACCCAATTTAAAAATGGGCAAAAGATTTGAATAGCCATTTCTCCAAAAAAGATATTTAAATTTTGGAGCCATGTCTATTCAAATATTTGTCAATTTTAAATCATTCTCTATATCTTCTGCTGGTAGACCTAGTAAAGGTCTACTATCTTTATTAATATACAATTTACAAATACTCAAAATTTTTAGTCATTAGAGAAATGCAAATCAAAACCTCAGTAAAATACCAGTTAATATCTACGAGGATGGCTAAAATCAAAAGACAGACAATAGTAAGTTTTGGGTTGTAGAGAAATCTGAACCCTCACACATTGCTGGTGAAAATATAAAATGTGGCAGTCACTTTGAAAACAGTCTGGCAGTTCCTCAAAAGGTTGAGTAATTCTACTGCAAGGTATATACCCAAGAGGAGTAAAAATGTACGTCCACACAAAAATTTGCACACAAATGTGCTCAGTAGCATTATTCATAACAGCCAAATGGTGGAAACAATAAACATATTTATCAGTTGATGAACGGATAAACAAAATGTGGCCTGGCCATGCGATGGAGTACTGTTCAGCCATAAAAAGGAATGAAGCAGTGATACATGGTACAATATGGATGAACCTCGAAATCACGCTAAGCGAGATAATACAGACACAAAAGGCCACAGACTGTATAATTCCATTTATATGAAATATCCGGGATAGGCAAATCCATAGAACAGAAAGTAAATCAGTGGTTTTGAACCTGAGGGGCAGAGGAGAATGGGGATTAATAGCTAACGTGTATGGGAATTCTTCTTGGAGTGATGAAAAACTCATAGAATTAGACAGCAATAATGATCACACAAGTCAGAATATATTAAAATCCACCAAAATGTACGCTTTATAGGGTAAACTTTATAGTGTGTAAATTATATCCCAATAAAAGAATAAATGGGAGATAAATTAGAAATTCTTTCAAATACATTATAGAACACATATGACCTTACTTTAAGTAGGTCTTTATGCTTACAATAGGATTGACATGCAAAACACACAGTGTTCCCAAGCAGATATTCTGTGCCCTTTCCTAGGGACGAGGGACATCATTATCACCAGGTTCTTGGATATAGAGTTGTCTATGTATGTATGTGATACGGAGCTAAGAAATTTCCCACTTTATTTGTATAACATGGTTCATTTTGGTTCTCAGATTGTGAAATCACCTGCAAATAAGGAAAATCTGACTTGATAAAAGCATATAATTGAAGATCCAAGATACAGTCACTAAAAATAACACTTTTTTTGAGCAGCTACCATGTGCCAAACACTTTACATGTTATGTCATTTCATATTCATCATACTCCTATGAAGTTATTATTATTACCATATTTCACCAGTAAGCAAACTGAAGTTTAATGAGGTTAGTTAAAAGGCTAACTTGTGCTGCTCTTTAGTAGAATGTGATAATGGCAAAGCCAAGATTCAAATTTCCAAAGCTTAGGCTCTGTCAATGAAACACTGTCTTCCCAGAGACAGCCCATGAGTGAGGGTGATCTTACTTGTACATTTAGGGAGCTAGGGTAGACAAAAAATGAAGCAGGGGTAGGTAAGGGCTTGGCTGCACAGGAAGCCAGCACACACAGGTGGAAAAGTCATCTTCTCTTTGAGACAGTGCACCTCTTCCTTGAGAGGTGTGTTCTTTTATGATCCCCAAATAATGAAGTTTTCTCTGTGTGCATTTTATCCAGAAACACTATTTCTTAAGGGATTACAGCACACAGCAAAACATGTTGAAGTCCTCATTGATTCAGTTGGTGTTTATTGAATGACTACTGTGTGCCTGGCTCTGGACTCAGTCTTGGGGACATAAATATGAATATGACATATATGAATAAGACTCCTCAAGGAGCCCAATCCAGTGGTGAGCAAAGATAAGAAAACAGACAGCTACAATTCAGTGTGACACATGCCAACATAGAGTTTGTCGTGAGGGCAGGGATGGGCATGCCTAGCACTGAGACGTAGGGCCAGGTAAGGCTCATGAAGACGAGTTCAGTAGAAGCCTGAGGATGAACAGAAATTCATTAGGAACCTAGCCCTGTGTATAAAGAGAAGTTAGTTCAGAAGAGAAACGGAGAAAGGTAGGGAGAGAAAGGCCTGCACGTCAATGGGAACACCGGTGAATGGTGTTGGAGCCCATCGTGCTTCCATCCCACACCACCTGAAGACGACACTTAACAAACCAGCGAGTCGGGCATGGCAAAGGGTTGTGACAGACACTGTGACTCACCTACCCAATAACTCCCTTCCTTTCTTGTTAATGGAATCCTAATTTTGTTTGTGATAACAAACAGCCCACCCTTGGAGATGAACCATGGCTGGTCATGTCAATCCTTTTCCTCTTAGACAACATTCATTTTCCTAGCCTCCCTTAGAGTTGGGGGTGATCAGATAACCCAGTTCTGGTCTATGAAATGTAATAGGAAACGTTGCTCCTTTCCTGAAAGAAGGGACAGAATGGCCGGCACCACCTCTTTCCCATTCTTGCCTCGACCTTAAACATGATACCTAAAATAATACCATGAAACGAACAAACTAAAACCCAACTTGCTAAGAATGAAGAACAGAAAAGACACGAATAACCTGTGTCCTTGAAGCATAATAGAGCGATTGTTACAACCACAAAATCCTCCCACATAGGACTTCTTCTCATACGATAATCTCCCATTTTTAAGCCACCATTGCTGGATGTGCTGTGAGCAGTGATCAAAAGCATTTCTACGTGATAGAGAGAACTTCCAGCTAAAAACAGAGAAGTAGTCTTCTCCCTATTCCTTCTTGAAAATTCCTCTTCAACAGCTTTTCTCAGTTTGGTACACAGGCTTCATCCTTGACTGACCAGCTCTGTGGGTATCCTTCCTAATATTCATTCATTCCCGACTCTGGGGAGTTACAAAAAGAACAATGCCATTTTGCCCTGGCATATTTGGGATAATGCGGTGCCCATGGCAGCCATTATATTGTACAAGGTCCCTGGAGCCATGACAGAGAGTAAATGGCTGTGGTGGAGATGGCCCACGATCCTCAGGCCATGCACATGTCAGCCTGCAATTACCAGAAAGATTTCAGCTTTTGCTCCTGGCAGAGGACCTTGTTTATCTTTGTCATTGGCACAATTGCTTCCATTACTGGGCCAAAAGCTTATTAGCCACTGGAAGTTGGCAGAGGTGCATGGACCAGAGCAGCTGACTGTGACATGAGGAACTGATATTCTTGCAGCCTTAACTGTCTCCACTGCAGCATTCTACTGGTCAAATTTGTGAGGACCCACCTGTAACAAGGGGCAACTGACTATATTTAGTCATCCGCATCAAATCCATCTTCAGCCCAAAAGAAGGAAATAATTTAATGCTGGACTTGGATAGATTTGGTTAGCTTTTTCTTTGATGTTCTATGTAAGAAACACCCACAAAGAAAGCAGCCAAAAAACCCTGAGCTGAAGCCACCTTGATTGCACTCATCAGTGAAAGCTCTGAGAAATGACAGAACCTTGTGAAAATACACACAGTTGTCCCTCAGTATCCACTGGGGACAGGATCCCTGCAGATACCAATATTCATGGATGCTCTAAGTCCCTTATATAAAATGGTACAGTATTTGCACATAATCTTTACATCATCTCTAGATTACTTATAACACCTAATGAAGTGTAAATGTTATGTAAATAGTTGTACTGTATTTTTATTTGTAATTTTTTAATTGTTATATTTATTATTATTATACTTTAAGTTCTGGGGTACATGTTCAGATCGTGCAGGTTTGTTACATAGGTATATGTGTGCCATGGTGGTGGTTTGCTGCATCCATCGTCCTGTCATCTACATTAGGTATTTCTCCTAATGCTATCCCTCCCTCCCCAACCCCCCCACCCCCTGCTATTCCTCCCCTAGCCCCACACACCCCAGGCCCTGGTGTGTGATGCTTCCCTCCCTGTGTCCGTATTTTCTCATTGTTCAACACCCACTTATGAGTAAGAACATGCGGTGTTTGGTTTTCTGTTCCTGTGTTAGTTTGCTGAGAGTGATGGTTTTCAGTTTCATCCATGGTCCCTGCAAAGGACATGAACTCACCCTATTTTTATGGCTGCATAGTATTCCATGGTGTATATGTGCCACATTTTCTTTATCTAGTCTATCATTGATGGGCATTGGTGTTGGTTCCAAGTCTTTGTTATTGTAAACAGTGCTGCAATAAACATATGTGTGCATGTGTCTTTATAATAGAACGATTTATAATCCTTTTGGTATATACTCAGTAATGGGATTGTTGAGTCAAATGGTATTTCTATTTCTAGATCCTTGAGGAATCACCACACTGTTTTCCACAATGGTTGAATTAATTTACACTCCTACCAACAGTGTAAAAGCTGTATTGTTATTTTAAAAAATATTTTCAATCCCTAGTTGGGTTGAATTTGCAAATGTGGAATCTGCAAACGGAGAGATGACTGTATATTTTCCCCTGTGACTAATAGGGACTGACTTAGTGTAAGATCATTGTTAGGAAATCGTGGGCTCATCAAGGGCAGAAGCAAGGGCTTTATTTCGGCCTCCCCGCAGGACCTCATGTGATGCTCTCTCTTCGCAACTGCGCCTTGTGCTGCTCTCTTGACTCTCTCACTCATCTCTCTTGCCTCTCTCATCTCCACCTTTGCATCTTTTCTTCTCTGGGAAGCTCCATGTCCATATACACGGAGATCAATTTAGCTTACTAGGGCTTCTGCAATTCCTCATCTCTACCTATTACCCTCTAAGCACAGCAAAGGCTGGCTAACCACGTAGTGCAAATACATGGTTTCTCCTTAAAAGATGAGGGAAGGGAAAACGTTGTATCTGTACCTATATCCATACAATGCCCATAAATCATAATATCAACATATTTTTTCTTCCACTTAAAAGCCTTCTGTACTCTCTTCGCTTACTGAGTAAGCTCTCTCCCCTTCCCCTGATTTTCAAGGTCCTCAGTGACCAAGACGAATCTTCATGAAAAACAAGGTTTCCCAATATTGGCACTATTGACATTTGGGGCTGGATAAGCTTTGTTGTGGTGAGTCATCCTGTGTATTGTAGGATATTTAGCAGTATCCCTGGCTTCTATGAACTCGATGTCAATAACATACTTCCACCCAGTTATGACAACCAAAAATGTCTACAGACACTACCAAATGTCCCCTGGGTGGCAAAGTCTCCCCTGATTGAGAACCACTGCTTTGCAGCCTTATCACCTGCTACTTCCCAGGCTAGGCCTGTACTCTGTCTATATCCGACACACTCGGAGTGATCTTTCCTTCATACTTTTGCTTACTGTTCTTCTCTGGTTTGCGTTGCCCTCCCTTTTACCATCCAATTCCATCTACCTAAAATCTTACTCTTTTTTTTTTTTGAAATGGAGTCTCACTCTGTCACTCAGGCTGGAGTGCATTGGCACGATCCCGGCTCACTGCAATCTCCGCCTCCCAGGTTCAAGCGATTCTCCTGCCTCAGCCTCCCGAGTAGCTGGGACTATAGGCATGTGCCACCACACCCAACTAATGAAACGGAGTTTCACCATATTGAAGAGGCTGGTCTTGAACTCCTGACCGCATGATCCGCCCGCTTTGGCCTCCCAAAGTGCTAGGATTACAGGCATGAGCCATGGTGCCTGACTTATCCTCCTCATCCTTTTAAGGCCAAAGTCTTTGCTCTGTGAAATATTACCTAATTTCCTCTTACTCAAAGCTTTAAGCATTTGTCCTTTGAGTTCTCAATAACATTTTGTTGCTGCTTCTCTTAACTTTAATTCTGCATTTCCATTTGACTCCTTGAGTATAGTAACTATTTTGTAGGTGTTCAAAAAATGAGTGTTTGCTAATGCACATATGTATGTGTGTTTTTGTGGTTGAAGATTGGAATACGAGAGTAGGAGACAATGTTCCTTCTCCTCTGTGAAGGAGGCAACAGGAAGGTTATTCTCATGCTTTTTGCATCCTTCTTCCTGAGTTGCTGGTAATCTATTGCAATAGATCTGAGGATTCCATAGACCCTGCTGTACTCAACAAAATTTAAGGAAATAAGCAAAAGCTGATCTTATTTCCTCCTCTGCTATGGTTTGGATTTGTATCCCCACCCAAATCTCACGTGGAATTGTAATCCCAATGTTAGAAGAGAGGCTGGTGGGAGGTGATGGATCATGGGGGCGGATTTCCCCCTTGCTGTTCTTGTAACAGTGAGTGAGTTCTCACGAGATCTGGTTTACAAGTGTGTGGCACTCCCCCCAACCTCCCCTTCCTCCTGTTCTGGCCACGTGAGATGTGCCTGCTTCCCCTTCCCTTTCTGCCCTGATTGGTCTTCTGAGGCCTCCCCAGCCATGCCTCCCATATAGCCTGTGGAACCACGAGTCAATTAAACCTCTTGTCTTTATACATTACTCAGTCTCAGGTATTTCTTCATAGCAGTGCAAGAACGGACTAATACATCCCCCAAAACACATGGTGGGTGCCCTAAACCATTGTCATTGTTCCTAAGTGCTGAGAAACATTTAGGCCACTCTCCTACTCCAGCAAAGCCTGGAAATGCAAAGGTCCCAGCCTCATCTGACCAATCCAGATCCCATGGCCATCGGCACTCACACCGAGAAGCCTTTCTGCCACAGTCAATCATGTTGGAAACATTAAAAAAAAATTAAGATTTTCTAGGGCGGCTCAAACTTTTCCTTATAAGGCACTTGTGATCTCTGGCGACAGGACAGCTAGAAACTCATAGAGTCCAGGAGAGCTTTCCAGTTGTCATGGTAACCAACCCGATGTGGTCCTGGAACTGTCCTCATAGCTAACCAACCATTACAGTGGTCCTTCATTGGATGGTGGACCTCAGGAAATTCATTTGGAGTACTTCTCCACTGCCACCTTGAGGTCACTGGGAATAATGCAGCCTCCTTCCTCGTTGCTGAACAGACACCGGCCTGAGGGATTTGCGTGCTCTCTCTGCCTCCCATGACAGGGGCTGCAGCAGGCTCAAGAAACAGCATTGCCCTTATCGCTGGAGCTTAGTCACTCTAGCTGTTCTTACCACGAGGCCGACCTGTCAGCGGAAACATTTGATGTCTTATTGCTCCATGACATATCCTAGACACACCATGTTGCCTTCTTTAAAAGAAAAGCTTAGAAGTAAAGCTAAGAAAGAAATGGAATTACAAAAATAGAAAAGAAGAAAATCTCTTTCAGAATCTCACCTCCCATAAGACTGGCCAGGGTTCAAACTTTTAAAAGCAAAAATAGGAATAGTGACCAAGAAATACATATTTGTGTGTGTATGTGTAAAAGATGGATAAGATGGATAAAATAAGGCATTATTTAATTTCCCTCTGACTTCCCAAACAATTTCACATCATGGACATGAATACTTTCTCATTTCATATGAGTTTTTTTTTTTTAACCTGGATAACACAAAGTCTATTTAAAACTATTTAACTATTTATAACCCTGGAATAAACTTCATTTTCCTGGGTTGTGCCTAGTGGTTGGTGTGAAAATCGAGTGGCTCCTTTTCAGAGTGTCTTTCTTAAATAAATATCTGTCACATTAATGATTAAAATCAATTAAGTTCAATCATACACCTGAAACTAGCTAGGAGAGAATAATTCAAATATTCCTAGCATAAAGAATAAATATTTAAGGTGATGGATATCCCAGTTACCCTGATTTGATCTTTACACATTATAAGAATGTATCAAATTATCACATGTACCCCCGAAATATGTACAACTAATATATATCAATTAAAAAAATCAATTAAGTTCATTTTGGAAGAAAGGGACACTGATTTCCTCATTCTAATTAGGTGATGTATTGCCCTCTAGTGGTGAGATATGCTAAATAGTGATATAAATCGAATGCAGGATGAATTTGCCTCCACTCATTCAGTGAGTTATTGAACAGCTACTGTGTGCCATGTACAGCCCTGGGCTCTGCCTGGTTACAGCAGCAAAGAAAATAAGCCAGTGTCTTCACTTCAAGGAGCATATGTTCTAATGGGGGGAGACAGAAAATTAAGACTTAAATAAGAAAAATCTTAGTTATACATGCTCTGTAGAGAATCGAAATAGAGTTACGTGGTAGAAGGGGGTTGAATAGATACTTTAGATTGAGCCATCTAGAATGTCCTCCCTACAAAGGTGATATTTACCCTTAGATATGAATGCCAAGATAGCTAGCCAAGATGAAGAGCAGGAGAAGAAACATTTCAGGCAGAAGCATCAGCTAGAGCAAGAAGTTTAAGGCAGAAAAGAGAGGTGTTCAAGGAGCAGAAAGATCTGAGTGGCTGGAGCTTGGCAGATGGGAGAATGCCACAAGGTGAGTCTGGAAAGGGCAGATGATGGCCAGATCGTACCAGGCCTTGGAAAACCAAAGAGAAGTGAGTGGAAGATATCAAGCAGGGAATTACACAATTTGATGCACATTCCTTAAAAACTCTGGTTACTATGTGGAAAACACATCCTGTGTGGAGAACAGAGGAGGCGGGGAAACCGGGTAGGAGGCTGCTGTAGTAATCCAACAGGAGACATGATGGGGCTCAGCCCAGCATGACATTGGTGGGAATGAAGATAGCTGACACATTTAGATATGTTTCAAAGGGGGTATCAACGGGATTTGTTGAATGGCTTGGATATAAGTAGTGAGGAAAAGAGAGGACTTGAGAATAGCACCATGATTTTTAATTCAGTAACAGAATGGAAGAAAATCATATATACCAAGATGAGAAATACTGCTTGATGGTTGTGTTTGGGAAACAAATCAGGTAATGGCTTTCATGGTTAGGATACAAAACCAGAACAGTTTTTAAAAGAATGTAATGATGAGCCAATAAATAGAAATATTCACATTTCAATAGGTCCAAGAGAGCTATAGAGTTTATCAAATGAAATCAGGAAGAAGAGCTCCCAGACTGCAGTGTAAGGCACCCCGAACAGCCAGGAAAGAGAATTTAGCACCATGGAGACAAGAGCCAGTGGCTATGACACCTTCTAGAGTTGTTTATCTTCCAGTTTCTTCTCTGTGTTTTTGGAACTGACATTATGTACCATGAGAGATGGTTACAAGAGTCACAGGACAGTAGAGGTGAAAAACCTTGGAGGAAAAATGAGCCCAACCTCCCTTTAAACCCTTCTTTTACAAATAAGGCAGTAAAGCCAGGATCCCAGGGAGTAGAAGGGATGCCAGCTGTCAAGGCCCTCTTGCAATATGTCAGACACTATATGAAGAGCATTGCATTCCTCACCTCATCATATCTTTGAACAGTCTTGCAAAGTATGCATAAATTTCCATTTCCAGCTAAGAAAACACAGGCTCTGGGAAGCCCAAGGCCCTACAAATGGCTATTGCGAGGGATAGGATGAGAACTCTCATGTTCCAGTGCTCTACAATCTATGCAATGCTGTGCTAACAAAGATTTTTTTTCAATGTGAGAAGGGAAGTGGAACTAATGTGGGTAAATCATTTTAGAGTTTAATATTCCATCCTTTCACCTATACATCTTGGGGCAAGACAAATTGCAATGCTTCTATGAAGCAGCCAAGCAAATTCTCCCAGCTAAATTTGGGGATGATGATGATGATGATGATGATGTACCTGCCGTTTACTAAGTGCTTTCTGGTTTTTGTTTGTTTCGAGACGGAGTCTTGCTCTGTCACCCAGGCTGGCATGCAGTGGTGCGATCTTGGCTCACCACAACCTCTGATTCAAGCAATTCTCCTGCCTCACTCTCCTGAGTAGCTGGAATTACACGTGCACACCACCATGCCCAGCTAATTTTTGTATTTTTAATCTCTCCTATAGCTGGTCTCGAACTTCTGACCTTGTGATCCACCCGCCTCGGCCTCCCAAAGGGCCAGGATTACAGGTGTGAGCCACTGCGCCTGGCCGCTACTAAGTGCCTTCCATGTTCTAGTGTTTCAAACACATTCATTTGCTCAAAGACAACAAATCTGCAATCTATCATCTCTATTTTCCAGATGAAACTAAGACAGAGAGAGGTTAAATTATTTGCCCACAGTCACATCACCACTCTGCTCAGTGAAAAACCTTGATGTGGACACAGGCCTATCTTCTCTTTCTGCCCACATAGCCTTCTTAACAGTTTTTCTTCTCTGGAGTCTTAGTGCCATGGCCCACACAGGCACGTCCTCATCTGCAGCCCTGGGGATACGAGGAATGGGACCATGGCTGGGGTGACCTTTGGGCCACCATTAAGTGTCACACATAGTATGAAATCCTATCTAACACTGTACTCTGAATCTACAGGACAAGTGAGAAGAGGAAAGAAAAGCAAGTGTGAGCCAGTCGTACGATCCCATGGCTACCCTAAGGGCCTGTTAATATGATTCAGAGATAACCGAGTAACTGACTCTTGCTTCAGTTTCGTAGTTTAGGAGGGAAACAAGACAGTGTTAGCCTCAAGAGACCAAGAACTGAGTGAACGCCTGAGTATGCCATACCACGCTGTGCTCTGTAATCATGTTGTTTATTGCATAACCCCGAGATTATCAGATGTATCAGTCCCAGATGAATATACAGCACTGGCATATATTCAGACTAGTTAATATGTAGAACTCTCTAATCTCATAAAATTGAAGGACATTTAGTCTTTCTGTGATGCTCAGCTGCAAGGGTATTTTTAGCTCACTCTTCCTTGTGAGGATTTGAGAATCTGAAAACTTGTATCTCTGCCTGCCCTCTATAACTCTGTTATTTATCTTGACTGCAATGTTGTTTGGCTTAACCACATGAATTCTGAGTCATTGGTCTCTCCATCAATCTAAATTTGTTGTTGACATTTGTCCATATAGTCACCTGGCAGATTAGGAATGGCAGGGAGAAGGTGGAGATTTAACGACTTTATTCTAGACCCATAGTAGATGAAGGGACCAAGATGATATTGCAGGGTTGGGTTGATCAGCTGAGTACTTGTGGTTTGAGATAGCTAAGAGCTTCAGGTATGTAACAAGAAGAACCATTTGCGAATCATGACCTTGGATTGGGTCCACTAATTTAAAATAGAGAATTTTTTTTTCCCCCAAATGAGTGTGAAACTGGCCATGCCTTAGCTATTGTTTATTGCTGTGGTGAATACAATTGAGCCAATAGAGGGAGCTAAAGTTGTATAAATGGAACTTCTGGATTCAGAGTGTTATTGCAAAGAAATTCCCAAATACATGAAAGGCGTATTTCCGGGAATTTGGGGACGCAATGGAAAAGAGGCGAAGATCAGTAAAAAAACATTGCTAACAAGAGAGCTGGTGGTAACTCGTGATCACTCCAATATCTAAACGTTTAATTAGAGTGGATATCATGAATGAAAGGAAAACTTCTTGGCGTGACTATTATCTACGTGACTAGGATACAAAAATATGCTCTTTTTTCTCTTTTAATTGGCCATGTTAAAAGGGAATCTTTAGATTTATCAAATCTTTGTATTTATTAAGGCTGAGAGGTGCAATAAATTCCAAATAGTGCAAGCTCTCAGAAAAATGACAGGCAGTAGAACTTTTAATTAAAGAAACAGGGAATGTGTGGGTATTAATAAACACTATTTTTTTTTTTTGCACATTAGCTCAGTTTGATCAAGAAAATGTTAAATGAGACCTATTAATTTACCTTGGATTGAGTTCCACAGTTGTGTAAAAAAGTTCAGCAAGCTGTGAAAGAATGGGATTTAGTGATTGAACTTGATATTGCCTTGATAATGTCTTCTTTTCCACCCCTAAGAGAGAGATCCAGCAGGGACCATTTGCTTTTACATGGAATGCAATTCACTTCTATTATGTTATCTTATGACTATATTAATTATTATATGTATGATAATAATTAAGAAGTGATCTGACCATGATAACTGCTATAGATTGCATGTTGTTGTCCCTCAAAAATTCGTATGTTAGAACTTAAGCCCCAAGGTGATAACAGTAATAGGTGTGGCCTTTGAGGGGTGATTAAGTCCTGGGGGCTCCACCGCCATAGATAGGATTAGCACCTTTATAAAAGGGCATGAGAGAGTGAATTCACCCCCTTCAGCCCTTCCACCATGTGAAGATGTGGCAACGAGGTGCCATCTTGGAAACAGTTTGGGTCCTTACCAGACACTAAATCTGCTGACACCTTGATCTTTTACCTTCCAGACCACAGATTGTGAGCAATAAATGTCTATTGTTTTTAAATTATTCAGCAAAAGATATTTTGTTATAACAGCCCTAACAGGTGAACATAACAACCATCATCAGTTTTTTTTTATAATAACTTTTTATTTTGAAATATTTTAAGACTAACTGTATTTTTGAAATTGGTAATAAGTGAGAAGAACATTGTTACTCGTAGAAGGGGACAGAAGACATGACATCATCTTGTTGGCTGGTAAATATACCTAAATATAAGGGCTAGTACAAGTCTGAAGCATGTCTGTCTCAGTATATGCTAAGATTCACAGGATAATCCATTGACACAAAAACAATTGGCTGAGAATAGTATTTTTAATTTCACGCTGAAATGGAAGCAAATGGGCTGACAGGGTTGTTTGGATGTTTTAGGCCATTTGTACTACTATAATAAAATATCACAGACTGGGTAATTTATAATTAATAGAAATTTATGTCTCACAGTTTTGGAGACTGGAAAGTCCAAGATTTGGTGCCAGTATTTGATGTATGGTGAGAGGCTTGCTGCTGAGTCCTCACATGGTGTAAGGGCAAAAAGGGCCTACGTCAGTTTCCTCCAGCCCTTTTATAAAGCACTAATCCATTCATGAGGGAGGAGCCCTCATGACTTAATCAATGCTGTGGTGTCAATGTGTCACCCAGAATTCACATGGTGGAAACTTAATTGCCAATGCAACAGTGCTCAATGGCGGGGCGTTTTGGAAGTCATTTAGCTTATGAGGGCTCTACTCTCATGAATGGATCAATACCACTATACGAAGGTCTGCAGGAGAAGGGTGCTCCCTGTTTGCCCTTTTGTCTTCTGCCATGTAAGAATGCAACAAAAAGCCTCATCAGATGCTGGTGCCTTGATCTTAGACTGATCTGCCTCCAGAACAGTGAGAAGTAAATTCCTGTTTTTTGTCCATTACTCAGCAGCACTGTTATAGCAGCACGAAACTAAGACATTTCCCAAAAGGCAGCACCTCTTAGTACCACCATGATGGAGATTAAGTTTCAATGTGAATAGTGGAGCAAACAACTTCAAACCACAGCATTGGATATTGGAGAAGTCATCCCATATCTGTGTGTACTTTGGGTATTTGTTTTGTCAAATGTCATATTAAAAACCCTGCTTTTAAGTCAGGAGAAACACGGAAGATGCCAGTGGGTCTTTATAAGCTTATTGATCTTATAATTTTGGTAGTTTGCATAATAGAAACCTTTCAAATTCAAGACTCTGGCAGAAACCAGGAAGGCTGTTAGTCATGAGACTTTAGAACTTGAACCTTACCTAAAGCAGCTGCCTGTCACTCCAGTTTTGAAAGCATTTTCTGCTTGTGATTACTGGTTAAGATGCCATGTCCTATAAAAGAACATTAAATAATTCTAAGACCAGAAACTCCCAAACTGTCCTTGGTAAGATTTGACAGATTTTTCGATACTAGAGGAGCAGCTCAAGAAAGGTTAGTGATAAGATAGAAAAGGTATATTAAAGAATATACAAAAGGAAGTGACCTGGGAGTGGACCATGGGACCCATAGCTGGTAGCTACAGCCCTGGAGCCAAAACTGTCTTCACCATAAGATTTGCTTCTGGCAATAGGGATTTGTGAATAGATGAGAGTATGAATCCAAGAAAGCATGGCTAAGGCCAAGTTTAGTTCATTAAGCACAGTGCTCAATTAACTGAGAAGCATTATGGAAGTCTGTGACCATCCTCTGAGACCATGGCTAAGTAGAAAGCATTCTGGTTGATTCTGTATTTTCCAACACAAAACACCTCTCACAAAAATGATGGTTTGGTTCATATCTACCATTCTGGATGTTTTTCTTGGGCAATCTGTAACCAAGCCCTCATAATCTGGAAGGGTATTGTGGTACCCTCACAGTATGCTACCATGTACTGTTGGATTATTCTTGTTACTGCTGTAATTATGACTACTGGTAATAATAGCAAACAGATAGTGCTTATCATATACCTGGCACTATTCTAAGCATTTTACATCTCTATATATGTTATACATAGGATTGACTAACTCTGGCAAGTCACTGACTTTCAGAGAAAATTGATTACTCTCTCAGAGATAATAAAGCAAAGATCTCTAAACAACTTTTGAAAAGGGGAGAGAGGGAGGGAATAAGAAAGGGAGGAAAAAGTGGAGTATTAGTAAGGTATCAGTCAAGATGTTTGGGTTACACATTATAAAAACTTCAACTAAAGGCAGCATAGGTAACATGCAAAATGTGCTGGCTCATGTAACTAGAAAGGGAAAGGGCAAGCCGTTCCTCTGGAGGACAGGTTCCCAGATTCTGCTTAGGGTCCTGTGACACTGACAGCAGGGAGAGATGTCTCCGAATAAAAGCAGGTGGAGCCATTCCAGATGCCCACAGGTCTATCCACAGGGACTCCACCCCAATTCCTCTGCAGATGAGACTGCAAAGCACCAACTCAGGTACCCTTCCAGACCTACCCACATAGAGGGGCAAAGATACCTCTCTTATTTCCATGAGAGTAGGAAAAGCTGTAGGGTACCCAGAAAGTTAGAGCAGGCTCCAGGTAGAGAGAGGGCCTACAAGCTTGCGAGGAGCCGGTGTTGTTTTGTTGCACAACTCCAGAGGGCACTGTTTCATTATATTCTTTGTGAATGACACTCCTGGGTATTCAAAGGAGTAGCCCTGCAACAGCATTGGCAGAAGCAAGAGCAGAAGCCAGCGTAGATGACTGTGGACCCAGCACTAACCAGAAAACTTTAACTGATCCCTAAGCAAGCTCATGAGGTCCTGGATCTCTGCAAGGGAACAGAACACAATGTGAGAAGGTATTGCCATTTAAAGACCTAGCGATCTTAATGGAAGTAAGAAGGTAGATGGAATCAGTATCTATTCTAGTCAGTAGCCATGGTCCTATTTGCTCCCCACCCCTCGGGTTGGGCCAGGGGAACTGAAGGTTATATTCCTCTTCTAAGTCCTTGGGAATAGAGATCCTAACATGGGTGAAGGTGACCAATCTTGGAATTGATGCTTTTGACAGAGGAGGAAAGAGAGCCAAAAAGGGCACTGTGTAAGGTTGACATTACTCACGATGATGCCTAGGAACAGAGGAGATATTTTATAACCATGACATAGACATTCATAAGAAAACAAATGAAAAAGCGGTAGAGCAGATCATAAACTTCCCCATGCAGCAAGTGTTTTTATAATAATAATAATAATAATAATGAAATATTATAGGCATATTCTTTTTGTTTTATGGCTGTAATCAGATGACATACCAAGACCACACTAAGTGCCACAGGCAGACTCTAGCTCTGTGTCAGCCAAGCATTTGGTGATTAATGTTCTTGGCCCAGAGGAAATTGCACCCTTTCTCTAAATTCAAAATTCTTTTTGGCATAAAACTTTGGAAACCAGGTTTAAAATTCTCCACAATGACCATCTTGTCTATTCTCAGGCTAGTAATACAATTCATAGCTAACCTAAGATTAATTTTAAAACCAGGGAGAAATGGTAAAAGTCATCCACTCCAAGCTTTTTTTTCTTTCTTCTTTCTTTCCTTCCTTCCTCCATCCCTCTCTTTCTTCTTTCTAATGAATTCATTAATATATTTTAAATTGTACATTGATTATAAAAGTAGTATATATTAATATTTAAAAATTGGAAACAGAAAACTTAAATTAAATGCCTCACAATTTTCCACCGAAAAACAAACACTGTCGACTACAGACAGTCCCCAACTTAGGGGGGTTTAACTTAAATTTTTCCAAGTTATGATTGTGCTAAAGTGACCTGCATTCAGTAGAAACCATGCTTCAGTACAGAAATCAATAAATTACATGGGATACACAGCACTTTGTTATAAAATAGGCTTTGCGCTTGATGATTTTGTCCCACTATAGACTTACATAAGTGTTCTGAGCATATTTAAGGTAAGCGAAGCTAAGCTATGATGTGCAGTAGGTTAGGTGTATCAAATGCATTTGTGACTTACCATATTTTCAACTTATGATGGGTTTATCAGGATGTAACTCCATTGTAAGTGGAGGGGAATCTATGTTTTTTATATTTGTTATAAGAATTGATATAACTCTCTTTTTTTTCCCTTTCTCAAAATTTGACCTCTTCACCATGAGGCAATGCTCCTAAACTGTTGATTAGACACAGGGCTATCCATTGTCTAGGGGAAGGTGTCACAAAGAGCTACGCCAAAGATCTTGGGAAATTCACATCAGAATGTACCTCCTTTATTTTTAAATGGGAAAACTGAGTTCCAGTCACTTGCCAAAGCCAATGACTCTATCAGGACTCCTCCAATGTAACAGCTAATTGCTTCAAAATTCACTGTACTCCTTTTCAAGTGTGAAGTCCAGGGAATGGAGAGAACGCTGTAGTCCAGAAATAAACAGAATACGTCATGTGGTAAGAGGTCAGAAAGTTCTCCATGATTTTCTCTTTGGATGTGTTATGTCTCACCAAAGTGTGAAAACAATTCCTAAATAATACAAGTCACAATTTATATCAAGAAAAATATTGTCTAATCCTATATAATGAATAACTGGTAGATAAGTATGGTTCAATATGTGTCTACTGATAATAATGTCCAGTTGACTTGACATATGTCGGAAAGTCTTTGAGGCCAGGAAATATTTTCATGACTCTAAATGGCCTTTTAGTTGTCATATTTACTTTGGCCGTCCAATAGATATTAACTCTCTATGTGGACGTGATGGTAGATTTCACTTTTAAATGAAATAATAAGCAAACATTAAAAAAAAAATACCACATAGGAATGCAGGCAAAAGCTTCCAAAGTCCAAACAAATGCCATGTAAACATTCTATGATCTACTTTTACTTTTAGATTGTAGATCATGTATTGAGAATTTACATGACTTAGTGTTAGAAGCTACCACAAGCCCATTGTACACTGTCTTTCCCAAGTTCCACGATACGTGGGTGAAATTAACATTCAGGCTGCCATTTTTTATTAAACGTATGATGGCTTTTTGCCAACCCAGATGGTCCCTAGTCCACTTCCATCAAAGGCTCAAAGTGAGAGAGTGGAGATTTTACTGATATTGTCTATTACTCCAAAAGGGCCTCACCTGGCATTTGCTTTCTCATCAGGATGGGTTAGCTCCGTGTTAAATGTTAACTGTGGACCAGCAGAATCGACATCAGTTTCATTAGAGGAGCTTGTAAGAAATGCAGAACCTTATAGCACACTCCAGACTTATTGAATCAGAATCTACATTTTAACACGTTCTGCATGTGATTTGAGTATTAATGTTTGAGAAGCTCTGGATTAATTGATGATTAAGAAATATAGTGCATCTGTTTGCCCTACTCTCCATCTGTTGCCCAACACACACACACACACACACACACACACACACACACACACACACTCACTCACTCACTCTCTTCGAGTTTAAAATTAAAAAGCAGACTGGTTGAAATCATAGATTCACAGGATTTGACTGCTGAATGCAATACTAAAAATCATGCAGTCACCACCCTTCAAATGGCAGAGATTAGTAAACGTCTCCCACTATTCATTCTCCCCTTCTTCCTTGTAGTAATAGAACTCTTCAAGGTTTGGCTGAGCACACCACACAAGACAGTGCATTTCCGAAGCTCCTTTACAGCTAAGAATGGCCGTACTATTAAATTTGAATCAATGAGATATGAGCACAAGAGACACATTCAACTTCCAGTCAGTTCCTCAGCAAAGTAGCAGCTTTTCACAAGCATCCCTTTTTCTGATGGCTGGGAAGCAGCAACAGCTACAGGAGATACCTTGGGCCCAGAGACAGCAGTCACATACTGAGAAAGACAGAGCTACTGGCCATCCCAGGTCAATAGATGACCTTCCATAGCAAAGCAGCCCAGCTATCCCAGAATGTCACATCAGCTTGGGACGTGGAAGAGAAATTAAGCTGTCTCTTATCTTACTCATTGAAGTCACTGTGATTTTGAGTCTCTTGACGGCAGCTTAGCCTTTGTGCCCTGATTAATAACTTTACAAATGAGGAACTCAGGCCCAGAAACTATATGACTTATGGTGGAAATATCAATTATAAATGTAAAAATAAGCCAGTCAAAAATACTTAAAGGTTTTTTAGGCCAGGCACTCTGGCCCACACCTGCAATCCCAGCACTTTGGGAAGCCAAGGAAGAAGGATCACTTGGGGTCAGGAGTTTAAGATTAGCCTAGGCAACATAGCAAGACCCACAAAAAATAACAAACTAGCTGGGCATGGTGGTGCATGCCTGTACTTCCAGCTACTTGAGAGGGCAAGGCAGGAGGATTGCTTGGGCTCAGGAGGTCAAGGCTGCAGTGAACTACGGTCACACCACTACACTCCAGCCTGGGTGAAAGAGTGAGAACTTGCCTCAAATCAATCAATAAATAAAATATTTTTTTAAATGTACACTCAATTTTATAATGAAAACATTTAAAATGTTTTGAGGCCAGATGTGATAGAAAACTTTGGCTTGACTAAACTTCTTGGCTTGGAGGTTTTCTCTTAGCTACCTCTGAGGGATATCCATACTTGTTTAGCACAGAGCAGCTACTTGGATGAATGAATAAATAAAAGGCTGAAGTGAACTCTGTTAAACCACCAGGTTAATTTTTTTTTTTTGTCCCTGCTTATTTTGAAGAATGTAATCCTAAAGTGCATGTTAACTTGACCTCTTGACCAATCTGTCACCATGAAACAAAGTGACAACCAATAAAGGATTCCAAACAGGCACATTTTTCATAGTTTAATTTTAGAGTTTTCCTTTCTAGTAGATACGTGGGGGGTAGTTAGAGATCTATGTGTTTGCACTGGGTTAGGACTAGAGTTCAATGTTATTTCTTTTTCTTTGGTTTGTGGTCATGCCTTAATAGTCATTAAATCAAAGTGATAAAGACAGTTGAAGACACAGGTCACAGTATTGCCAACAGGAGGACAGTGTACTGGCTCCATGGTTCAGTCACTTTTGAATTCAGAGAGTGTTTGACTAGCAGACTTCTTAACAGATTTTCTAGAACCTTACTTCTATTACTACAAGTTTAATTGTCACCTGCTATACAAAGATCCAAACTTAGTCACCCAGTTATATTTATCCAATGATAAAAAAACAAAATGTGACTATATGAGATCATTTTAAAATAAAAAAGTAATAAAATGTTAAACTACCACTCCAGATTGTCTTTAACCATCGTAATTCATCATAGAGTTGCCTTACAAGGAAGGATTGCATGCATAGCTGTTTAAGCAATATATAGACTTATAAATTTTATTTTTCTGTTTGCTAATAGTTGCCTATAACTGAAACAATGAATTATAATATTGACAAGGACTCAATGAATCCAATACAAAGTTGTCTAAAACTGTCAAAACTATATAAATTAAATGTAAACAAAATCACTTAAAATATTTTAAACACTTTATAAAAGTATGTAAACAATTCATCTCTAATTTTTTTGCATTAACAAATCATATTCCCAAATCCAGTTAAAGTCTCATATTTATACAGTGGTTCTTAATCTTGGCTGCATATTAAAATCATCCAGAGAGAATTACAAATCCCAAAATCTAGGCCAAACTCAAGAAATTCCATCAGAATCTCTGAGGGGTGGGACCTGAACATCAGTATTTTCACCTTTAGTTGTAGGTAGGGATGTTGATTGGGTCAACAGGTGTAAATTATTAACCAAGGGTGACAGATGTTCATTCAGAATAAAGGGACACCAGATGTTCACCAGGCATTCCTTTCCAAGAGCTATTATTTTCCATCTGAAACACATTTGCCTTCATCAGCGATTTCATTTCTCTTTCACCAAAGTCACCAAGAGGATTTAGTGCACTCAAAGTAGACGGGCCTTTTCTTTTTTTTTTTTTTTTTGAGGGCTTTTCTGAAAAGCTAAACCTGAGAGAAATGAATAGTTTCTTATCCTCTACATAGAAGTCCCATTTAGCTCATTGATCTTCAGAAAGGTTTTTAAATAGCCAGGTGATGTCTTAAGCAGGTGCCTTGTATTCTATGTTAGTCATCCCAAATGACCAGTCCAATCCAGCCGGTTTTTGTATTTCTCTTTGAGCTCAGACACTTTATCCCTAATCTGTCAGCACAGGAAATTGCGAGCAGGTATTTTATTTCATGCAAGGGGCAGGAAAAACACAGAGGTGGTGTGGCTCAGTGCTTTGAATACGTGTTCAGTGGGACTGGAAAATTTTCCCTAGAACAAAGTTGTTCTATCTCTGGTGAGCAAGACCACCTCACACGGAGACCAAAGAGAGCATCCAAGCCTCAGAATGCTTCTGTGTGAAAACGAAAATACGCCATATTTTTAGTAAAATTAGTAAAAAGCACATGTGATATAGCTTCTAAATATAAAATCGTCCACGTTGCTGTTCAACTGCTTTGTTTAGTTTTCCCAGTCATATATGGCAGAGCACACTATAAAACATTTTCCTTGACATCTCCATCCTGAAACAATTGTTTAAAACTGGATAAATTTGGACAATTAGAATTATTAAATCACCATGAGCTGAACTATAGTGAATAGTATAGAAAGGTGAGAACGTGGCTAATCAAAGTCCTCTTCAACTCAGTAGGTGTTTGCTGACAATCCAATGTGTACCAGGCATGTATGTGGAATGAAAGGGTTTCTCTTTCAGCTGCAGCATTTCTCTGTTATGCTCAGAGGGCTAATTTCAAACTGATGATGAGCCTCTACATTTCACGGTTTTTGTTTTCATGGGTATCCAACAATTTCACCTTTCTGAAAAGAGATTGAGCTATGGACACCCCTCAAAGACTCCAAGGTATATCTGTTCTTTTAAACAGGTCTATATATTGCTCAAATATCTATCAGATTTTTCCTCATGGGACAATCCAAAATTTTCACCTCTCTGGCTTTCTTTGTTTAAAGAAGTTAACATTGCCATGACACTTGGTTGTTATATCCTATTCTCTAGCTTGCAATAGACAAAAACTGCCTGGTATTACTGCTATTTCAAAGAGTCATATCTTCAATTTTGTAAATTTTCCAAATGAATATAATGTAAGTTATTTATTTTAAAAAGATGCTAGCTCTCTGAGAACCCGTCATAATTTTCCTAACATAGCCTTAACACAAAATATGTTACAGCAAAATAAATATCTATTAAAATATTTCAGGGACTGGGTGCGGTGGCTCACGCCTGTAATCCCAGCACTTTGGGAGGCCGAGGCAGCAGATCACTTGAGGTCAGGAGTTTGAGACCAGGCTAGCCAACATGGTGAAACCCTGTCTCTACTACAAATACAAAAATTAGCTAGATGTGGTGGCACGCTCCCGTAATCCCAGCTACTCAGAAGGCTGAGGCAGGAGAATCACTTGAACCCAGGAGGCAGAGGTTGCAGTGAGCCGAGATGTGCCACTGCACTCCAGCCTGGATGAGTGAGACTCCATCTCAAAATAAAAACTAAAAAATAAAATCTTTCAGAAAACGACCTTCAAAACAGTCAATAAGCATTTATTGAGTATTGTGGGAGATCCTAAGATTGAAATACAATTTCTTTGCAACTAGGGTCTTATAATTTTGTTGGAGAACCAAAATATAAAGATGTGTGTGTGTGTGTGTATTTTTTTTTTTTTTTGAGACAGAGTCTCACTTGTTGCCCAGGCTGGAATGCAGTGGTGTGATTTCAGCTCACTGCAACCTCTATCTCCACCTCCTGGGCTCAGCTAATCTTCCCACCTCAGCCTCTTCAGTCACTGGGATTACAAACATGTGCCACCGTGCCTGGCTAATTTTTGTATTTTTTTGTAGACAATTATTAGCATGTTTTTGCCACGTTGGCCAGGCTGGTCTGGAACTCTTGACCTCAAGTGATCTGCCCGCCTCGGCCTCCCAAAGGGCTGGGAATACAGGCATTAGCCACCATGCCTGGCCTGTATGTATATATTTTAAAGGATTAAGATAGCAACAAAAAGTAATTTTAATGGGATTTCCATGGAAGCGGAGGGTGAGAGGAAAGAAGAGAGGGAAAAGAGAGACAAAGTTTGGGGTGGGTGTCCGCCAGCATAGAGGAACTTAGTCTTCTTGAAGTGATCTACTTTGAAGGGGGAGGATATTAATAATGATAATGTTAATAATAACAATAATAGCTAATGTCTATTGAGTGTCTGTACCCTGCAAGTCCTGCCATTAAATGGTTGTTCACTTACTGTTCACTCAGAATGTTCACATAAAAAATATTTATTAATCTTTACCATGGTGCTGGGATACCGAAGAAAGAGTAGATAGAAGATACCTATGCAAATAAACAAAGAAAGAAAGATATAATAGAAGTAGGCACTGAGTGTGGCCATGCATTTCCTCTTAACTAGCAACACGGTCTTGCATTTTTAGGCAAAGCTAGAACTCAGGGTGGGACATCTCACTGATACTCAGAGGCTGTAAGGAGAATTTCTGTGGGATGTGGCTTTCATCTCTCCAGTATTAACTGTGGTCAAAAGATGGCAGTGAGGTTCAGATAGCTCTTCAGAAACCACTTCTCAAAAGTGAGGGGAGAAGGGAATAACAATTCACATCTTTTACAGGTTAACAGGCAGGTGGGGGTAAGGTTACACATGACATTTTTTTCTTGCTGCTTACACATGACATTTTTTTCCAATTGTATCTCACAATATTTATTAAATATTAAAAGTATTACAAGTTCGACGTAAGCCAGGTTATAAAATTCAAATTATATTTATTCATTCACTTGCTAATTTACAAATTTAAATATTCATTAATTTCCCAAATGTTTTGGTACCTGCTAGGCGCTAGCACTACACTGAGAGCCGATGATACTTGTCAACCAGAACAGACACAGTTCCAGCTCTCATTGAACAAAGGGCCTAGAGTGGGAATGACATTAACAAGATAAATATAGAAATGAACTTGTAGTTATTCACAGAATGTAATTACCTGTGGTAATCCTATTGAGTTTTTCAGTTTTCTAGAACTTGAGAGTAACAGAAAATACTCAAGCACTTATTTTTCCATTGCTTGACTAATTCTTCGAGTGCCTAGAGCAGTGCCTGGCATGAAGTAGGTGCTTGGTAAAGAGCTGTTAAGTGAGTGGAGGAGGGAAATTACAAATCTGAGATACGTACGTCCAGAGCATGACTTGATACAAGTTTCTAATGAAGGAGCATGAGCTGGGTCTGGGAAAGTGATGTAGGTCTGAAAGAGAAGCAGGAGGCAACCAGGTGTCTGCGTATGTGTGAGTTTTGGAGGTGGGGAGTCTCCAGGCATAGAGAGGACCATGGGTAAAGGTCCTGTGATGTGGTGGTTGTGGGGTAGGGAGGGGGTCAAGAGGAGGCATGGGAACATGACTCACTACAGGGAACTAAAAGACCACTGCAGCCTCAGCACAGGGAGTTAGGGGGCCGAACAGTGATTTAAACATAGACTTTGGTGTAAAGAATGAGTCGGAGAGGGATGAGAGTGGATTTGGGTAGAACAGACAGGAAATTACTGCAGTCCAGGTGAGAGATAATGGTGGCTTAGACTGGGGGGTGGGCTAATGGAGTGGGAAGTTATCAAAGTCACTAGATGAGAGCATATAGTGACATAGAGGGTGTGAGGGAGAGAGGAGCTCCAAGGATGAATGACTTGAGCAATGGGGTGTGGTAGAAAGAAAGGAAATTCTGGAGGAAAACCAATTTGGGAGAGGAGGGAAGATCCTAAGTCCTGTCTAGAACATTCTGAGAATTTGAGACACCCTAGTAGAAATATTAAGTACATAATTAGATTGAAGGGATAGAGCCCAGAGAGGTCTGGGGTAGAAATGGCTTTTGGAGCCATTAGCATATAGATGACATTTGAAAAGAAAAGTCCTGGTTGAATCCACGTATGAAGAGAGTATGGGAAAAGAAATGGGCACTAAGACTAGCCTTGGGGAACTCTCACATTGACTGCCTGGTGGAAAGAGATGGCTGCAAACAAAGCAGAAGCAGCCAGAGAAGAAAGGAGGGGAGCCAGGAAAGAGTATGTAAGTGCAATGGACAAGATTCTCTAGATGCAGGAAGACCTTTCTCCTGTTCTGAGAAAGGTCAGCATCTCCATCCTCCACCACAGTCCTTCCATCCAGCCTGTTCATTCATTCATTCATTCATCCATCCATCTATCCATCCATTTAACTGTGGCCCTTGCTAGCTCCAACACAAATGTTGTTGTCTCTTTATAGAGCTAGTCTCAGGAAAATAACATCTTTTGAGCCACCAAAACCATAGATCATGGCAAATAGGGACAAGGAATATGGCATGGACATCAACTACAGTTAGTTAGTGAAAGAAATTGTTGGAAGAATTTATTTAAGATTCCAAAGAAAAAGATCACTGGACTGAGTTAGGAAACCAGAGATCCAATCTGAGCTCCCCCACTGGCCTGCTGTGCCAGTTTGGGGATTTTTCCAACTATGCTTCATTTCAGTGTTGCCATCATTAAGTTTCAGAGCGGGAGACTGTGGTGGGTGGGTGGGAAAAGAGAAGGAAGAAAGGAAGGGAAAATAATACACACTCTGCATGCATAATAAGCTACTCAAAGATCTTATGAGATCAAATGTCTAAAAGTGCCTTGAAAAACATATAACATCAGATACTTTTTTATATGATATAAGAATTTTAAAAATACTCCCATAAAAATGGAACCATGCAATTTATAAATCTGGAGAGTTTCCAGGCTTTTATTCCTAAAAAGCTGTGTGAATGCCTTTTATCTCTTTCTATCCTGCTGCTAGCACCATATCCTTTTTTAACTAAAAATAAAAATAAAGCAAAGAAAAAACATCTAAAATCTGTTACTGATGTAAGGAAAAGGATAAATATAGATTTTTAACAATGTTGATTCAGGACCACCCAAGCTAATGGATTCCAGGCTAAACAGCAAAAACAAAGGGATTATCACTAAATCCTCAAATCTGTTTTAAAAGCTGGGGAGGATAAGTCATGGGAAGATGGCCAGCCAGAGGCACAAGACACCAGCCCCTTGACCAAGACAGCAAGAAGATAACCACACCTCAAACGGTGCTTCAAGAGACAACCCTGGAATTGAGCAAGAAAGTGACAGAGCGCTTCTGAGGCTTGGAAGGAGAGGGGAGTGAAGCATCCTGGAGCCAGGAGAAATTCCCAATGGCAGATGAAAGATGAGTGGGAGGTCCAAAGTGTTCCAGATTCCCATAGTGAACTCCTGCAATCCTGGCCATAGGAAAGGCCTTAGGCCTTTGTGGGCCCTGAGACTAGTATGGGAACTCCTTGGAGGCCACATAACAGCATTGTTCTGGAAAGGGATTTGGGGCTGTGTCCCAATCCCCCTTCCCTACCCAAGCAAATGCAACAGTAATATTTTGAGAGCCCAGCCCTCTCCAAACTGCATTTTGTTCTGGCTGCCAACAGGCCCTGCATCTCCACATTCCAGAGCCCTAGTGTCATCCCTCACGTCCACCTGAGAGCTACAATACTGCAACTGTGGTGAGTCCCAGTAGTGCAGCCCGTACCCACCAGTCTGGTCAACACAGTGTCCTACCCACCAGGGAATGGGTGCAGTGCACCAGGGAGGCTGCCCCTTGGACCAAGGGAGCCAAAGTATGTGCTCTCCAGGGCCTGAGAGCCTCCTGCCCTAGGCTGCAGCCCTGGTGCCAACCCTAGCCCCTCCAGCAGAAGGGCCACCACACTTCTGCACAAGCCTTCAGGGTGCCTGCCTGGGGAATGGCCTGCCCTAACTGCTACCACCAGCATCCACACACCTGGGATCTGAGGTCCTGGGGATAGGCTCACCTGCTGCTGCTACTGGAGCTTGCACACACAGTCCAGGGGCAGGCCCATCCCACCACTGCTGCACCCTTGGACCATGCTCGCCCAGCCTGCTGCTGCTGCTGCCAGCTCCCATCCAGGGACCTGATGACCGATCTGCTCAGCCTGCTACCACCACTGCTGGCACCCATGTGAGCCACTCAGGGGCCTGAAGGTTGGCCCCCCGCTGCTACTGCTGCTGCTGATGCCATATGCACATCCTCCAGACACCTGAGAACACCCCTTCCCAGCCTGCACTGCCATCACCTGCACTAAGCAAGCCACCTGGAGGCACAAGGATGTGCCTGCCTGGACCTGTCACTGCCAGTGCCAGCATACACCACATGGGGCCCCAAGGACTGGCACATCAGGACGCCGCTGCCACCACTGGTTCCTAAAGACTGGCCCATCCCCAGCAAAGCCTTGCCTCAGGCTCCACTGCAGCCTAAACCACTGAGAAAATCACAGAAGCCATTGAGAAATGGCCAAAGAAATCATACAGAGACTATGGTATTGCACCCACCCAGAATCAAAGCCAAAGCACCCTGCCCGACCAACCTTGTAGAAAAGCTTTTCCCTATGAAAGCCTATCCATAAAATTAGGGGCAGTGCTATTATACCAGATGTGCAGATATCACCCTAAGGAAACAAGAAGCATGAAAAAGCAAGGAAACATGACACCTCCTAAGGAACACAATGATTCTCTAGAGCAGATCTTACAGAGAAGGAATCTATGGAATCCTTGAAAAAGAATTCCAAATATTGATATTGATACCATTCGGGACATAGGCATAGGCAAGGACTTCATGACTAAAACACCAAAAGCAATGGCAACAAAGCCAAAATTGACAAATGGATCCAATTAAACTTAAGGGCTTCTGCACGGCAAAAGAAACTATTGTTAGTGTGAACCGGCAACCAACAGAATAGGAAAAAATGTTTGCAATCTACCAATCTGACAAAGGGCTAATATCCAGAATCTACAAAGAACTAAAGCAGATTTACAAGAAAAAAAATAACAAACAAACCTATTCAAAAGTGGGCAAAGGATATGAACAGATACTTTTCAAGAGAAGACATTTATGAGGCCAAAACACATATTAAAAAATGCTCTTCATCACTGGTCATTAGAGAAATGCAAATCAAAACCACATTGAGATACCCTCTCACTCCAGTTACAATGGTGATCATTAAAAAATCTGGAGACAACAGATGCTGGAGAGGATGTGGAGAAATAGGAATGCTTTTACACTGTTGGTGGGAGTGTAAATTATTCAACCATTGTGGAAGACAGTGTGGTGATTCCTCAAGGATCTAGAAACGGAAATTCCATTTGACCCAGCAATCTCATTACTGGGCATATACCCAAAGGATTATAAATTGTTCTGTTATAAAGATACATGCACATGTATGTTCACTGTGGCACTGTTTACAATAGCAAAGACACGGAACCAATCCAACTGCCCATCAATGATAGACTGGACAAGGAAAATGTGGCACATATACACTATGGAATACTACGCAGCCTTAAAAAATGATGAGCTCGTGTCCTTTGTAGGGAAACGGATGAATCTGGAAACCATCACTCTCAGCAAACTGGCACAAGAACAGAAAACCAAACACTGCATGTTCTCGCTCATAGGGGGGTGTTCAACAATGAGAACACATGGGAGGGGAACATCACACACTGGGATATGTTGGGGGTTGCCGGGCTAGGGAAGGGACAGCAGGGGGTGGGGAGGTTGGGGAGGGATAACACTGGGAGAAATGCCTGATGTAGGTGATGGGGGGATGGAGACAGCAAACTACCATGGCATATGTGTACCTATGCAACAATCCTGCAAGATCTGCATATGTATCCCAGAACTTAAAGTACGATAATAAAAAAAAAGAAACTCAATGAGCTATGATAAACATTAGATATGAGAGGAGGTGCTTTAGTGGCTAAGTAGAGGCACCAGGCATTGGCCTCCTCCGCAAACAAGAAATAAAATAGCAAGTTTACAAGCAAATTACTCTCTCAATAGATCATCTGAGAGAGAACCTTGGAATTCAACAGAGAAGTGACAGGATGCGCCTAAGGCGAGGAAGTAGAGGGAGGGGAGGCAGCCTGCTCCACTAGGATCAGCGAGGAGCCCAGAGAGTTACCTAGGGTGAGGAAAGGGTAAGAGGCATCCTCAGTGCTCCACCTCACTACTGCCAACTTCTGCAATCCTAGTCAAGGAAGAGTCCCGCCACCCTCGCTCACGGCCCTGACACTAACACAGGGAACTAGCTGCCTGCAGATGGGGCTATGGCATTGGTCCAGAAAGGGAGCTCATGCTGGCTCCCACATACCATCCAAGACCTAAGCACAAAAAAGCATGGTGCTATTTTGAGAGCCCAGCTCTCACCAGACTACACCCTGCCCTGGGGCCCAAGAGGCTTGCACCTCCCCATCCCTGGAGTTTCAGTGACACCCCATGCCTGCAGCAGCTGCTGTTGCTGGCTGCTGCAATGGGGGCTGACGCAAAAGCCACCGATAGCAACCTCAGCACCCCTGGCAGTGGGGCTGTCACATATTTGCAAGTGCCCTGAGGACAGAGTCCCCCATGGACAGCCACTGCTGCCAAATGCCTAAGCAAGTTCCACTGGCAGTGACCCCATCCCATCTTGGTTAAATTTGCTTTTGTTGCTTGTGTTTTTGAGGTCTTAGCCATAAAATCTTTGCCTAGACCAATGTCCTAAAGTAGGTCTGCTGTTTTCTACCAGTACTTTTATCATTTGAGATCTCACATTTAAGTCTTTAATCCATCTTTAATTGATTTTTGTATATGATGAAAGATAGGGGTCCAGTTTTGTTTTTCTGTATATGGCTGTCCAATTTCCCCAGCATGATTTACTGAGTAGACTGTCCTTTCCCCAGTGCTTGTTCTTGGTGCTTTTGTCAAAAAATCAGTTGGCTATAAATATGTGGGTTTATTTCTGGGGTCTCTATTCTGTTCCATTGGACTATGTGTCTGTTTTTATACCAATACCTTGCTGTTTGGGTGACTATAGCCTTCTAATATAGTCAGGTTGTTTAATGCCTGCAGCTTTGTTCTACTTGCTCAAGATTGCTTTGGTTATTCAGACTCTTTATTGGTTCCATATGAATTTTAGGATTTTTTTTTCTCTGTGAAAAAAATGACATTGTTATTTTGATATGAATTACATTGAATCTGTAGATTGCTTTGGGTAGTGTGGTCATTTGAACAACATCACTTCTGATCCATGAGCATGGAATGTCTTTCCACTTCTTTGTGTCCTCTTCAATTTCTTTCATCAGTGTTTTGTAGTTTTCCTAATGCTGAGATCTTTTACCTTGTTGATTACATTTATTTCTAGATATTTTCTTCTCCTTTTTTTCAAATCTCCTTCTTGAATTATAGATATTTTCTTTAATGCAGTTTTTGTAAATGGGATTGACTTCTTGATTTTTTGTTCAGCCAGTTTTTTATTGGTGTAAAGAAGTGCTACTGATTTTTGTATGTTGCTTTTGTACTCTGCAAATTTACAGAATGTAACAGATCTCAGAGTTTTTTGGTAGAGGCATTAGCTTTTCTAGATGTAAAGTACACGAATGGCCAAGAGTACATCAACGGCAAAGAACACTCTGACCTCCTCCTTTCCAATTTAAATGCCTTTTGTTTCTTTCTTTTGCTTGATTGCTCTGGGTAGACTGTTGGGAAATATGTTGAACAGGAGTGATCAAAGTGAGCCTCCTTGTCTTGTTTCAGTTCTTAGATGAAAGGCTTTCAGGTTTTCCTTAGGCAGCATGATTTAGCTGTGGATTTGTCTTAAATGTCTTTTATTACATTGAAATATATTCTTTCTATGCCTGGTTAAGAGTTTTATCATGAAAGGATGTTGAAATTTATCAAATGCTTTTCCTGTGTCTATTGAGATGATCATATGGTTTTATCCTGCATTCTGTTGATATATCATGTTTATTGATTTGCATATGTTGAGCCATTCTGGCATCTCTGGAAAAAATCCCACTTGACTATAGTGGATTATATTTTTGATATGCTGTTGGATGGTTTGCTAGTATTTTGTTGAGGGAATTTTTGCATCTATGCTCATCAAGGATATTGGCCCATAGTTTTCCTAATGCTGAGGTCTTTCATGTTGTTGATTAAATTTATTTCTAGATATCTTGTTTATTGTAGTTTTTGTAAATGGGATTGACTCTGATTTTTTTCAGCTAGTTTTTATTGGTGTATAGAAATGCTACTGATTTTTGTATGTTGTATGTTGTTTCAGCCTTGTCTGATTTGGTATCAGGGTAATGATGATCTTGTAGAATGAGTCAGGGAGAATACCTTTTCAGTTTTTTGAAATACTTCCAGGAGAACTGGTGTTAGGTCTTTTTAATAACTTTAGTAGAATTAGGCAGTAAAGCCATCCAATCCTGGGCTTTTCTTTGTTGGGAGACATTTTATCATTGATTCAATCTCATACTCATTATTGGTCTGTTCAACTTTTTTATTTCTTCCTGATACAATTTTGGTAGTTGTATGTGTCCAGAAATGTATCTGTTTTTCTGTAGGCTTTCCAGTTTATTAGTGTATAGTTGTTCATAATAGTCTCTGATGATCTTTTGTATTTCTTTGGTATCAGCTGTAATGTTTCCTTTTTATTTCATTTATATGGATTTTCTTTTTTCTCTGTTTAGCTAGTTGATTGTGGTTTTATTTTTTCAAAAAAAAAAAACAATGTTTCATTGATCCTTTATATTATTATTTTAGTGTTTATTTTCTTTAGTTCTGCTCTGGTCTTTTTCTTTCTACTAATTTTGAATTTGGCTTGTTCTCACTTTTCTAGTTTGTTGATGTGCATTGTTTGATGGTTTATTTGAAATCTATTTTTTAAATATAGGTGTTTATTGCTATAAACTTCACTCTTAGCTTTGCTTTGGTTATATCCCTTAGGTTCTGTTACATTGTGTTTTGATTTTCATATGTTTCAAGAAATATTTTGATTTTCTCCCTTTCTTTCTTGATCCAGTGGTCATTCCGGAGCATGTTAATATCCATGTATTTGCATGGTTTCCACAGTTCCTCTTGTTATTTTTTTTTCTAGTTTTATTCCATTGTGATCTGAGAAGATACTTAATATTATTTCAATTTTTAAAAATCTGTTGAGACTTGTGTCCTAACATATGATTTATTATGGAAAATGTTTCATGTGTTGGTGAGAAGAATGTGTATTCTGCAGCTATTGGATGAAATGTTCTGTAAATAGCTGTTAGGTCTATTTGGTCTAAGTGCACATTAAATCCAATGTTTCTTTGTTAATTTTCTGTCTAGGTTATCTGTCTCATGCTGAGAGTGGGGTATTGAAATCCCCAACTATTATTATATTGTAGTATATCTCTCCCTTTAGATCTACTAGTATTTGCTGTACAAATCTGGGTACTCTGGTGTTGAGTGCATATATATTTAGAATTATTATATACTCTTGTTGAATTGATCCCTTTATCCTGTGTAATGACATTCTTCATCTCTTCTTACTATTTTTGACTTAACATCTGTTTTATCTGATATAAGCATAGCTAATTCTGTTTGCTTTTGGTTTCCATTTGCATGGCATATTTGTTTTCATCCATTTACTTTCAGTCTATATGTATCTTTATAGGTTAGGTGAGTTCTTATAGGCAGCATGTAGTTGGGTCATGTTATTATTATTTTTTAATCGATTTGGTCAATCTGTATCTTCTAAATGAAAAGTTTAATCTGTTTACTTTCAAGATTGTTATTGGTATGTGAGAGTTTATTCCTGTTGTCATTTTGTTAATTTTTTTTCAGTTATTTTCTATATTCTATGTTCCCTTCCTTCTTATTATTTTTCATTGCAGTTTGGTGCCTCTATTCAGCCATCTTGAAGCATCCTCTTCTGTACTTTATTTTATCTTAGTAATTTGGTACTCTTTTTCTTAATAATCAGCTCCTCAAAATCTATACCACTCATGCTCTGAATTAGCAAGAATATGCTAGACTTGCAAATTACTGAGACAGTCATAGCTTGGATTTGAAGGTTTCCATCTATTTTTCATAACTATCTCACTTCAGATTGTAAAAGTTTATTTACGTAATCTGAATCCCCATGTTCTCTAGAACCCTGTGATCATTCTTTCAATTAAGAACAACGAACTGAGTTCCCCTTTCATATAAATGTAGGAAATCCAGCAGGCTTCCCCCATTTCTCAAGTTTCTTAGGAGTGGGATGGAGGGGAAGAAGGGTGACTTTTTCCAGTCCGCCCTCAGGCTGAATTCTTCCTCTTGGCTGCCACACAGATCTTGGTCTGGCCATCTCACCTTTTGTGGCTGCTGTCCCCTCTTCTCACCACTTCTCATGCATGAACTCCATTCCCCAAATTACTGTTTATGCAAGACTGTTGCTTAAGATAACAGATTTCTACTGAAAGGCTGAAGGGACTAAAGTACTTATGGAGCAACAGGAAAAAATTCAAAATTAAATATTTGATGATTTTTCTTTAAGATTCATTCACTCCATGGAAAGATCTGCCTCTGCAGTTTTAGGGCCTGTTCTTCCAATGGAAACATCACTCTTCTCTCACATTTTCTAAGTCCCTCAGAGACCCCAAACATCCTCCCTTTAGAGAAGCTAGGAGAAAATTCTCCAATTCTTTTTACATTATTACATAGACCAATTTATCTCTTTTCATTTTAATATTTTTTTCCCCATTCATGCCCAGGGAATGTTGCCTTACACGACCAGAATGAGCCATTAAATAATGAATTTCATCATGACCCTTTAAGGTGGAAGGAGTATTGATTCTTCCTCTCCCCAATTTTAAATATAAAAAGTTTCTTTCCATTCTATTCAAACTTGAATTATTAACAGGACTCTAGTATTTGAGACCATACAGCATCACTCACACCTTTTTTAGTTTGAGTTCATAACTTAGCAAACTGGCATTCTGGCTAACTTAGAAAAGTCATCTTAGACAGGACAATGCTTTTTCACTTTGTTTCATCTTCCCATGCATCTTCTCCCACTCCCATTCCATCCATTTTTTCCTCTGATAGTGAACTTAGAATTTCTCAGTTCAAAGCTTAGGCAAGCTGCAGGTGACTTTAAGTCCATCTGGGCTTCAAGTGTGTTGAAAAACAAGCAACATTTTTGTTTCACAGAAACTCATTTTTTGTTTTCTTACATTTACTGAGAAAACTGTAACTTCTAATCAGCATTATCAGTTGACCATTTGTGACTTGTGTGTGGGAGCTTTGAGAAGCCAATTGGTATTGAAGTATAATTTTCACAAGGTTAAAGACGTGACTCATACAAAAACAAAGTCAGTGTACACTAAAGTACTTATTTCATTAATGAAAGACCCAGTAGGATAGTAAAACTGGTTCAACGGAATGTGAGAGAAACATGTGTTTGTAGTCACTGAAAGAAGTAACACTAGAATCAATTATAAAATTACACAGAAAATTGGTTAATGTCATACAGGGCAATAAAACTTAGACCTTTGGGTTGTAATCCATTTTACCAGGCAGAAACCATTTCTATCTCTGTGGGCAAAACTTCTTTGTATTGCTATAAGAATCATTTGCAATGCTCTAAGTTTATTACAAACTAATATTAACAAATCAACCAAAAAGATCAAAGGTAGATATCATATTGTTACTCACATAATGGGTGGATTTGATCACTTGGTGGGTCTCAACTTAGTGACCACAAGCAAGAAGGATTTAGCAAGTGCATTTTATTACTTGTAGCAAGTAAGAAGAACACAGGAGATAATTCCCAAAGCAGTGCCTCTCTGAGCCAGGAACCAAGTCAGGTTTTATAAGCACAGGGTAATGAGACATAATCTGATTGGATCTTGCAATGAGGTGATGCCAGGAGGCATGATGTGATTGGATCCTGTCATGGGGTGACGCCATAACTCTATCTGAATGGATCCTGGATCCTGCCGTGTGGTGCCCACTTCTAAATTCAGTTCCTGCTCTTCTGTCTGACCACTTAGGGTCCTCCTGTGATTGCAGGATTGGTTCATCTGGGCATGCTCAGGTCACGTGATCTGAGGGTCCAGCTCACAACTTTGTTATATAAAAGTTGAATCAGATTGATCTGGTACAGCTACAAACAGTATCCCTAGAGAATCAGGCAATCCTTAAGTGTGTCTATTAGACATTGCTCCAGTGTGACACAGAAAAGGTATGTAGCCATCCTTTATTTCCAAGTTTTCAATTTTTTTATCTTAATATTAGAAGAACAACTGAGCTTTTCTCTCCACTTCTCTAGGTATACAAAATGTTTTGCTCCATAACGATTTCTATAATAAAGTCTATTACCTTAGAGAACAACATACTTAATGCACTTCTGAATTTTGGGGTTAGGTGCATTTATTTTATTCCCTATAATAAGATATTTATATACATACAGAAAACTGAATAACACTGACCATGATTTCTGCAGCATGACACGTAGCATGTCTGGATACTGGGCTAAAGGTATCATCATTATGCTTTAATCAAGGATACATAGACTCAGTAACTTATTTCCTCTCCATTAACTCTGACATGTTCAACTAAAGTTATAAAACCATAAGAATAGTCAACACTTAGTTCTTTCAGGTGATAGGCATTACTTTATATGTGTGAAAGGGAGGAAAGTGTAAAACATATCAGTCTCCTGACTGCCTATCTTCTGACGGTCTGTTGAGCACTATACAGCAAATCCACCCAAATTAGCAAATGACTTCTATACTTGTGCATGTGAGCTGTGCCCACTTCAGTGACTGCCGGAATGCTTCCCAGCAGACCTCCCATGGATACTGCTCTGTGATACGGATGGGATGTTTCCACCAGTTCCTACTTACTGGCACCAAAGGAAGGAGATTATTTTGAGATAAGGAAACATAGGCAAGAGTTAGCTGTGCTTTGGAAACATTTATGTAACAAAGAACCTAAGTGTTCATCTGCAGCCTCCTAGCCTCAATAACAAGAGGAACTAGCCTCTGTGCCAGTGTTCCAAATTCCAGCTCTAATCCTACAGAATTCCCACTGCTCTCCTTTGGCTGAGCTATTGTGGAAATTTTGCAGCTGTTAAGGAAGCCAGTCATAGTCAGAGAAAAGATGGCACTGAGCTACTGCATATCCAATACATGATATCCACAATCACTAAGAATAGGTAAAATAGGAAAAATCTGAACTCAGTAGGATAATCTCTAACCTTGAATATTGATTAGGTTGTAATAAACCTCACAATCCAATCGGATTGTGAATTGGACTAGTAATCAGCAATATTTATAAGTTTAAATTTATTCTTTTATTTCCCTTGCCTATTCTTGTTGAGAAACAATATGGGGAAAAGGCCAAAGAATAAGTGGGGAATGGGAGGAGCAGTAAATACTACTGAGTTTCATGAAATTGCATAATGTGTCTATTTATATGATGTGAAATACACTGGCATCATGCAGGAAACACCGCTTTCTTGTGTTTTTAAAATTGTGGTAAAATATACATAACATAAAATTTACCATTTTAACCATGAGGTGTACAGTTCAATGGATGACATCATTTACAATGATGTGTAACCATTATCCCCAACCATCTCCAGAACTCTTTCATTATCCTAAACAAAAACTCTGTACCCATTAAACAATAACTATGTCCCCTTTCCTCAGTCCTTGACCATTATTTCACTTTCTGCCACTATGAATTTGTCTATTACAGTTACCTCCTAGAATCATACAAGATTTGCCTTGTCTGGCTCATTTCACTTAGCATAATGTTTTCAAAGTTCAACTTGCTTTTTTTTTTTTTAAACAAAATTACTTTCAATACTTTATTTTTTAGTCTTGTAGAAAGAACAACTTAATAGTATCTTGTGATATGATTTAATATACCTCAAACTCAAAATCCCCAGTTTTGCCTTATAAAATAGCTGGCAGTGGACTTTACTTTTTTTTTTAAAGTCAGCTATTGGCTCTATAAAATATGAAAGGGGGAAAAAAAGCAGTAAGAATCTTCACCAAGTGATTCATCTCAGCTGAGTATGACTTGCAATTCAATAATGAAATAAAATCTACCCCTTGCACCTAGACTGAAAAAGACCAACAACAATATGTTTTGTTCATTGCTCCTTCCTGCGAGCCATGGAGAGACGGGGCCATGACTGATGCCACTTGTTAGAGGATAATGAAATGCAATTGGTGTCCAGCAGACCTAGCAGAAATACTCCTCGGCACAAGAAAAATATGCCCAGATGGTATTCTCCATTTTTCAAACTAAAACAGCTAACTGCCTCTCCACTTTGTGCCCAGAATGCTGCCTTTTTTAGAGAGAGGTTCGAGCACTGACTTCCGTGTTCAATGAACCAGTGTACATACTAACCAGCCAATCAAAGCTGCTTTCATCCCAGCTCCCTCCTCATCACGCAGTGCCTTAGATACTGAATGGGGGAGAGGGGAGTGAATGAACCAGAACAATATAATGGGAAAATAAGATCACATATGATTACATAGTGACTCCCAACGTAGTTTCTCTCAGCTGTACTCCAACTACATTCAGTAGCTCCCAGGTGTACAGCAAAACTGTAACAAAATAGTAAATTCTTCTTTAGGATAAGACTCTCATAAGCCTCTGTAGTTGTATCCAAACTCATGTCATCAAATGAAAGCCTCAAATTGTGTGATTCTTAAAACACAAATACACATGCAAGACCAAAATGAGACACAGTGAAGAGCATAAATTAGCAGCAGCTGCAGCCCAATTAAGCAAAGATTTCCACGAGGGAAAGCTTACTTGTAATTTACCTAAATAAAGCCTTTCTTTTTGTTGAGATTTGCTTATTATTTTCTCTTATTAAAATGACTACAAAGAGTAACCAAGAGCATCGTTATCACATCAAGAAAAAAGTTCTTCTGGTCTAAATAATTTTTTGAAAGGGTATTTTTAGCTGCATATTTGTGTCTGTAAAATTTTTAAAAATTGACAATTAAAAAAATCAGAGATACACATGCACAGTTAAATGTGTCAAAGCTTATGACAAAACAGTAATTTTCAAACTCAATTTAGTCATTTCACAAGGTGCACAATATCTCAAAGCAACATTGTACACCATAAATATATATAATTTATTTGTAAATTTAAAAATATTAAAAAACCCAGTAATTTCTAGCTCCATTCCTCATCACCTTCTCAGAGGCCATAATCTTCAAATCTTTTGGCTATTTCTTCTGGTATCTATATTTCTAGATAATATAGAAAATAATCTCTATATTTCTAGATGCTTCTACTGTGATTTCATGATTTATGCATTTTTACTGTATCTGTTGACTTTCTATGATAAAGATTTATCACTGCTAATTTCCCTTCCCTCCACAATTCCAAATAGCCATGGGAGGGGGTGGGTGAGGATGAAGACAGTATGTGGTCTTGCTCTACCACGTATGGTGAAGTGCACATACATACACAATATAAATATGTTATTGTGTATAACATATATATTATATCAAATGTATATTTAATAGAATTTAATAGAAGAATACTTTGTTATATAAATATATAATATGAATGAAGTATTATTTATTTTACTGTTGGTGTATATATACATATTTGTTTGAATGGGATAATCCTGGTACCTATTTTATAGGATTGCTGTGAGGGCAAATGAGTGAATAGATGTAAAGTGCTTAGAACCATGCCTGGCACAAAGCAAGCACTATGTGGGAGCTCGCTATCATTTTATTATATAAATTTTTAAATAAATATACATAATTATATTTAAATTATTTTATTTTAATAGCAAGCTCCTACATAGTGCTTGCTTTGTGCCAGGAATGGTTCTAAACACATTACATCTATTCACTCATTTGACCCTCACAGCAATCCTATAAAATATGTACCAGGATTATCCCCATTTTACAGATGAGAAAACTAAGGCACAGAGAGGTTAAGTAACTGGAAGATGTTGTAGGTCACTCAGCATCTGAACTAGATCTAAGATAATAGATGCGACAGCTCTTTGAAAAGTCAGAAGCAACAGACACAGGCCAAGGGAGATAATGACAACATGGATGGTGACAATGGTGATGATGCTTGGTCAGTAGAGACACACATATGCAAGTAAGAACCACGGAAAGAAGGGTGGACAAGAGCCAGTCTGGGTTCTGCGGAGGCATGATGCTTATGCAATGTGGGGTCCCAGTTTTAAAAAAAGTTCAAAATTACACATCAAAATTAATATTTATTTAGAGGGAGAAAAGAAATCACAAGTTAAAAATCTAAAATGGTGACAAATGTGATAAACACTACAACATAATACATCAACAGCCTGACATACCTCTCAAGTTCTCTCTTTCCCATCTTATTGGCTGCATTTTCTTTAATCACCTCTTCACAGATCAACAATTGTATAGTATCATCTGCTAAACAGAGCCTAGAAAACAAATTATTTCCTCCAGCATGATAGATTAAAATGTGTTTTTAATACTAACAGTCTAGCACTTTATTTCAGTTTTAAAATTTGTTATTAGAAATAAGGTGTGAATTTTAGGATGGCTTTTGAGTTTGGGAAAACCCTGAACACACAGATCTTTTGTAGTGAGCTGATTATTTCAGGGCATTTCCAGGTTTACTGTTTTATGCCCACTCTTCCGTACTCTTTGAATCAATGGCATTCATAAATCAGAGTCTGGGAAGGAACCAGAGTGTGTAGCCCTTCAGCTTTCCAGCTCTGAGGGCACAGATCCCCAGGCTGCAAGCCTCTGACCTAATCCCCTCTGGCCTTCACTTCACAGCTCTGAAGGTTGCAGCTGTGTTTCAGAGTCTGCTGGTCTCCAGGAAGTGGCACCCTGCCCCCAAGAGCAGTTCAGGTTTCATCCCCCAGGTTGAAGACTGAAGTGCAGCGACATGATGGCCCTGTGATCCAGGCCAATGTTGGCAGCACTGACGGTGGCACTGGAGGGGCGGAAGGCCCAGGCAGGCCCTAGAGCTAAAGCTGTGACTTATTCCAGGAAGCAGGCCAGGGCTCGATGGGCAAAGACTGAGCCGACTATGCTAATGAGAAGACTTGCCAGACTGTGCATGAGTTGAAAGGCAACTAGGCATTTCATCATTCAAGTCAAACACCCCAGACATTCCAGCAGAAATCTTCCGTTGAACAACTTTCATTACAAGCCTTGGAAAGAGCAAAGTGGGGTTGAGAGACAGCACTAGATTAGCAGTCAGGAGATGTGGGTTCACTGCATGCATTAGGCTGCAGCCAGCAAGCCATTTAATTCCCAGCCTATAATTCCTCTCAGTAAATGGAAATACTGAAATGGATCATCAGCTCAGTCATTTTTAGGACCCTGGACTAGCCAAACGAGTGTGAATGGGAATCCCCACCCCTCATGTCCTAATTACCCAAATAGACAATTAGCTGAGAGGGAGCACAGTCCTTGCCACTTTTCCTAGGTTCACTGTAGAGCAGTCAAGGTCAGGCACCAGCCTGGAAATTTAAAAAAGAATCCATGAGAGGGCACCATAAACCATTCTTTAAGAATAGAATATTTTCTATTGCCATCCTGCAGTTTTAGAAGTTCTACAAATGAATGAAAACCTTGGATCCTGAAAAGTCGAAAAGAAAAGACAAGATGTGGAAGAATTTACAAGCACCCTCTTCCAGTTTAAGGCTTATGGAGTGTATTTTCAAGGATGAAGGCAGAAATAAAAAAGCTTCTAAATGTTTCCAAATGTTCTTCTCCTTCTCTTTTTCTTTTTTAAAAATATCAATGTATGATATAAAAATGCTTGTCACTTCCTAAGTTGTGTTTATTTAAGCATCTTAAAATAACTTGTAGGCTTTTCCAGCTAGAATATTAGTAAATAAGCTCCTAGGCTACTGCTTCCCCAATTAGTAGAAAAAATGTTTTCATGATGCATAGTGGTATGGCATAAAAAGTTAGAATATACACCCCTGATGCAGTAAAGAAACTTCTCCTAAAACTTAGTCACTGGTGTACAAATTTGTTCAGGGAAGTTTTTATTGAGATACTCTGCAATGAGTTGGCTAGACCTTGCCATATGGGATTGCAAATGCACAGACATACAATATATGACCAATTTATTGATAAACATACTTATGAACTATGTGTAAATATGATGAATAATTATGAAACATTTTATATGGTAAAGAATGGGGTATGCTTGTGGAAATTGATAAACCTGAGAAAACATCATAGAAGAAATGTAATTTCTGGACCTGCCGTTGAAAATGAGACCATTGTGAGTACTGGCTATAATAGATTGGCCAGAAGATCAGATTGGACAAATATATAGCATCAAATCAAACATAAATTGATATTTTTAGCTAATCTCAGTAACTGTAAAAGGAGTATCAATTATTTAGGGAAAAATTAACAAAGATGCTTTTTTGTGGCCAAGTTACCTAATTAAATTTTCATCTAAATGAAATCAACCTTTTCAGTTGCTTTTAAAAGTGAGTGTACAGCACTTTTTTTTCTGACCAATAATTTTTTTATTTTAAAAATCATTACTGTTATCTCTGATAATAAACAGATGGCCATAATAAAGATTACAAAGTATATGCCATAAAACCATGAAAGTTCTGATAATCCCAGAGATAAACACTGCTTGGTTTATATTCATCCATATATTTTTTCAAAGCATGCTATTATAGATCTTCACAGTATACATAAATTGAAATAAGAACATACATAATGCTATTTTCACATTGCCTTTTGTTAACTTGAATCTTAGTAATGGACATCTATTTATGTCAATGCATGTGCAATTGCTTCCTTGTTTTACATTACCATAGTATCCTATTATATGGCACTATCATGATTGTTTAATCTGCTATTGATATGCATTTGGGTTGTTTCCAATGTTTCTGAATGGCAGCAGTAATGAGTAAAATACTTGTTTCATAATCTTTGTGCATATCTGCAAGTGTTTCTGCAAGATAAATTCCTAAAAGGGGAATTGCTGGGTCAGGGACTATGCATATTTTAATTCTGACACATACTGCCTATCTTCTAAAAGGATCAAGCCAATTTATACCCCCTCCCCCGCCCCCCGCCACTATTACATAAATTAGCCTCCCTTTTCCTCTTATCTTTTTACTAACACTTATACCCACTAAGAAAGATAACTTATTTAAATTTCTTACATCTGGATTTATTGTTACATAAGATATAAAGATATTATGGAAGGGATCACTAATGATAAAGTTACAAATAAGTAAATAAAGTAGTAATAAAAAATTTAGTTTAGTAGTCTTTAAAGCTTTCTCTAAGTTTTATAAGCTTTCTTTAAGTTTAGACATCTAAATAATAGACCATCAAATAACAGTACAGATTACCAAGAGAGCAGTTTTATATTGGAAGCAGCATGCTCCTTCTTCAGTTTTCTGGGCTTAGGAAGTTGGATGTGTGTGTTCTGGTTCCTGCAACCTTCCTGACTTTACCGTCTCCCCCAGGCTCCTCAGCTCCCAAAAATGAAGTCCATACGTGAGTAGGCAGGTTTGAAAATGATTTATGTATATAAATAGGTTGATGTTACTTTCTTCTAAAGATTAAGTTTTCTAGTTTCAATTCATAGGGCTTTCAGAAAAGCACAGCTTCATTTCTAGTGATTTCAAATTAGGAAAACTGGAGGGGTGAGGAGGAAATAAAGAAGGAAAAAGTTGAAAACATTATTTTGGAGATTAGTAGCTAGAAAAAAATTTTTAGAATTGAGTTCAAGTTATAGAAAAAAAAATTGAAAAACACTGGATAACACTATAATCTAATAACTGGTGTATTATAGTTTACTCTGAAACATAATTTTTATCTCTCCAATTCCCTAATTTCATTAAAGACAACATCATAATAGGACCAATTTATTTGTAAGATAAGTTTTAGTCTTATACTTGGCTTGATTATTGAAATTATATCAAGCACTTTCTCAGACTACAGTGGAATAAAACTGGAAAAGAAACCTTCAAAACCATGCAAATACATGGAAATCAAATAAGCTGCTCCCGAATGAGCATTGGGACAAAAATGACATCAAGATGAAAATTAAAAAAAGTTTTGAACTGAATGACAATAACAACACAACCTATCAAAACCTCTGGGATACAGCAAAGGCAGTGCTAAGAGGAAAGTTTATAGCCCTAAACACCTGCATCAAAAAGTCTGAAAGAGCACAATCTAAGGTCACATGTCAAGGAACTAGAGAAGCAAAAATAAACCAAATCCAAACCCAGCAGAAGAAAGCAAATAACCAAAATCAGAGCAGAACTAAATGAAATTAGGACCAAAAAAATACAAAAGATAATTGAAACAAAAACCTGGTTTCTTGAAAAGATAAATAAAATTGATAGACCATTACGAAGACTAACCAAGAAAAGAAGAGAGAAAATCCAAATAACCTCATTAAGAAATTAAACAGGAGATATTACAACTGACACCACTAAAATACGAAGGATCATTCAAGGCTACTATGCACACTGTTACACACATAAACTGGAAAACCTAGAAGAGATAAATTCCTGGAAAAATATAACCCTCCTATCTTTAATCAGGAAGAATTAGATAGCCTGAACAGACTAAAACAAAACATTTTTTATGTTAGTAATTTTTAAATTACCATTTAAAAATGATTTAACCAAGATCAGAGCAGAACTAAATGAAATTAGAACAAAAAAAAATACAAAAGATCAATGAAACAAAAAGCTGGTTTCTTGAAAAGATAAATAAGATTGATAGACCATTAGCAAGATTAACCAAGAAAAGAAGAGAGGAAATTCAAATAACTTCATTAAGGAATTAAACAGGTAAATGGTAATTTTAAAATTACCAACATAAAAAAGTCCAGGACCAGATGGATTCACAGCAGAATTTGACCGGACATTCAAAGAAGAATTGGTACCAATCCTTTTGACACTATTCCACAAGATAGAGAAAAAAGGTACCCTCCCTAATTCATTCTATGAAGCCAGCATAAACCTAAACCAGGAAAGGACATAGCTAAAAAAGAAAACTACAGACTGATATCCTTGAAGAACGTAGAGGTAAAATCCTTAACACAACACTAGCTAAATGAATCCAACAACATATCAAAAGGATAATCCACCATGATCAAGTGGGTTTCTTACCAGGGATGCAGGGATGGTTTAACATATGGAAGTCAATGAATATGATACACCACATAAGCAGAATTAAAAACAAAAGTCACATGATTATCTCAATAGATGCAGAAAAAGCATTAGACAAAATCCAGCATCGCTTTATGATTAAAACTCTCAGCAAAATTGGCATACAAGGGACTTACTTTAATGTAATAAAAGCCATCTATGACAAACCCACAGCCAACATAATTCAAACAGGTAAAAGTTGAAAGCATTCCCTCTGAAAACCAGAACAAGCCAAGAATGCCCACTCTCACCACTCCTCTTCAACATAGTACTGGAAGTCCTAGCCAGAGCGATCAGACAAGAGAAAGAAAAAAGAGCATCCAAACTGGTAAAGAGGAGGTCAAAAACTCTCACTGTTTGCTGATTATATGATTGTTTACCTTGAAAACCCTAAACCCTCCTCTAGAAAGCTCTTAGAACTCATAAAATAATTCAGCAAAGTTTCTGGATACAAGGTTAATGTACACAAAAGAGTAGCTATTCCATACGCCAAGAATGATGAAACAGAGAATTAAATCAAGAACTCAACTCCTCTTACAATAGCTGCAAAAAAAAATAAAAATAAAAATAAAATACTTAGGAATATACCTAACAAAGGAGTCAAAAGACCTCTACAAAGAAAACCTAGAAAACACTGCTGAAAGGAATCATAGATGACACAAACAAATGGAAACACATTCCATACTCAAGGATGGGTAGAATTAACATTGTGAAAATTGCCATACTGCCAAAAGCAATCTACAAATTCAATGCAATCCCTATCAAAATAACACCATCATTCTTCACAGATTTAGAAAAAACAATTCTAAAATTTATATGGAACCAAAAAAGAACCCACATAGCCAAAGCAAGACTATGCAAAAAGAACAAATCTGAAGGCATCATACCACCTGATTGCAAACTATACCATAAGGCCCTAGTCACCAAAACAGCATGGCGCTGGTATTAAAAATAGGCACATAGACCAATGGAACAGAATAGAGAACCCAGAAATAAATCCAAATACTTACAGCCCACTGATTTTTGACAAGGCAAACAAAAACATAAAGTGAGGAAGGGACACCCTTTTCAGCAAATGTTGCTGGGATAATTGGCTGCCACATGTAGGAGAATTAAACTGAATCCTTGTTTGTCACCTTATATAAAAATCAACTCAAGATGGATTAAGGACTTAAACCTAAGACCTGAAACTATAAAAAATAGTTTCAGAAAATAATATTGGGAAAACCCTTCTAGACATTGGCTTAGGCAAGGATTTCATGACCAAGAACCCAAAAGCAAATGCAATAAAATCAAAGATAAACAGTTGGGACCTAACTAAACTAAAGAGCTTTTGCACAGCAGAAGGAACAATCAGAGAGTAAACAGAGAACCCACAGAGTGCGAGAAAATCTTCACGTTCTATATGTCTGACAAAGGACTAATATCAAGAATCTGCAATGAACTAAAACAAATCAGTAAGACAAAAACAAATAATCCCACCAAAAAGTGAGCTAAAGACATGAATAGACAATTCTCAAAAGAAGTTATACAAATGGACAACAAACATAAGAAAAAATGCTCAAAATCACTAATGATCAGGGAAATGTAAATCAAAACCACAGTTTGATACCACCTTACTCCTGCAAGAATGGCCATAATCAAAAAATCAAAAAAATAGTAGATGTTTGCGTGGATGCAGTGAACAGGGCACACTTCTACACTGCTGGTGGGAATGTAAATTAGTACAGTCACCATAGAAAACTGTGGAGATTCCTTAAAGAACTAAAAGTAGAACTACCATGTGATCCAGTAATCCCAGTACTGTGTATCTAGTCAGCAGAAAAGAAGTCATTATTTGAAAAAGATACTTGCACACGCATGTTTTTAGCAGCACAATTCACAATTCCAAAATTGTGGCCCTAACCCAAATGCCCTTTAACCAATGAGTGGATATAGAAATTGTGGTACATATATATAATATACATACATACACACACAAACACACACACACATATAATGGAATATTATGCAGCCATAAAAGAAATAAATTAACTGCATTTACAGTGACTTGGATGAGATTGAAGACAATTATTCTAAGTAATATAACTCAGGATGGAAAACCAAACATTGTATGTTTTCACTAATATGTGGAAGCTAAGCTATGAGGATGCAAAGCCATAAGAATGATACAATGGACTTTGGGGATTTGGGGGAAAGAGTGGGAGGGGGCAAGGGGTAAAAGACAACAAATATGGAGCAGTGTATACTGCCAAGGTGATGGGTGCACCAAAATCTCACAAATCACCACTAAAGAACTTACTCATGTAACCAAATACCACCTGCACCCCAATACCACAATAACTTATGAAAAAAATAAAAATAATTTAAAAATACACAACTAACAAGGAAATTTGGTTATTTCTATGGCACAAAACAATTTACATAACAATAATAATTACCACTGATAATATATACATATTAGAATCACAAAAATCTTATTGGAGATTTTGGAACACTCACTAATAATACAGTTAAATAAACATAATCCAAAGGAGGTTAACATCATTTCATACTTGACAATGCTTTCTGTATGATTTTAGAATACCAAATCAGCCAAATATGTCTCTTTTGGACTTCAGGGACCTTATATAAAAAAATTAATGAGGTCAAAAGGACAAAATTTAGAATTTAATTTTGGAAAGTTTATCAAATTTCAAAAGTTTAAAACACCTAATTATCACAAAATAGGGCCACAGATCATTGAAAAATAAGTCATTCATTTAACAAAAGTGATAAGTCAAAGATTTCAAAAAAGGCAAAAGTCTTTATGCTTTTAAAGAGACTTACTTTCCCAACAATAAACCCTAATAAAGATAGAATGAGGCTAACTAAATTTGCCTCTAACATCTTATAAATAAATGTATTAAATTTTAATCATCTTGACCACAAGATGTAATTTCTATAAACCTTTGTATAATCTTTTGTAACTGTTTTTATCAAAGAGTGAGTTGATGCTCCAAAAATCCTTGTTAATCTGATATAGGGGCCCAGATGCTGGTCTTGCATCAGTGTGCCTTTGATATTGATGTTTAATTTATAGAGAAACTGAACTAATTTTATTTCTCAGAATTGACCCTTACAATCTCATGCTCCTACCTCTTCTGCAATAGTCTCTGGACCTACAGGGGTTAAATAGTTTTAATTTCTGGACCTGCCTCTCATGAATTTAGTTTATTGAGATTGTCATCTTATCTTGGATCCGATGACGAGACTTTAACTGCTATCAGTGTTTAAGATTTAGCAGATCTTGGTGTCCATTTTAGACCCAGGAGTCAAAGCCCTATAACTTAACAACACAAAAACTTTAAAAGCAATACAGAAAATTACATGGATGTAATAAACTTAACTTTTAAATTTCAGTTTTCCTAGGCAAATAAACTTAATAACAATGATGTAGAAATTATTTCAATAAAATGTAAAATCTGTTTGTTAAGCCAGTTACCAAAAGGCAAACAAACAAACAAAAGACCTTCTGCAATGTGAATGCTTTTCCCTACAGGGAGTCCATTTAGTTAACCTGCAAGTTAAAACTTATGAAAATGGCTTGAATTACTTAGACATAGGAAGAGTGTGTCTTGTGTCATAATGCCAGTTTTCTATTTTATAGAAAAATTCAAAGCCAAGAGCAAGGAATGTTATATTAGAAGAAAACATTTCTTTTATACCTTTAAGATAAAACATTTTTAGTATCAGTCCACAACATCAGTTTGAAGGAAAAAAGTTACAGGAGCTGACAAAAATGTTGAAGAGAGTTATTATATCAGGCCTTCTTGATGGGGACAGAAAGCTGAAAATAGTGAGACCCAATAAAAGTTAAACTTCTGGGTTAAAAATTAAAATCTCTTGTAATTTTATTAAGAGTAAATCAATACCTTAAAAAAATTTTGTTGTTCTAACCAATTCTTTAGTGTATGAGTATATTTTTAATATGAAAGCCCAATCTCTAGAAAGACTATTGCAAGTAATTTTCTTTTAATTATAACCAACTTGATTACATAAAATGTTTTTTCCATAAATTATTTTTTTTACAAACCTTATTATGACGTATACAAACTATATTTGACATCCTTGGACTTCCAGCTTTATCCTAAACATCCCTCTTTCTTAAATTACCAATCATTTTATTTTAGGACAAAAATTTTGCCACACAAGATTCCTTCTCATGTAAAATTGTTTTCCTTTTCACCTTTCTGACCAAAAATATCACATTGTATTTATCTTTTTTTTACATCTCTCTTATTTACTGGCTCATTTTACCTTGCTTTATAAATAACTTTTGAATTAGACAAAAATTATTTCTTTTTAATAAAAACATGTTGTTTTTTAGAAACATATTTTCCCGTAATTTTTTTAAAAAGCTAGATGACCCAATCATTTAGTAAATATCTATGATTTAATTTAATATAACTATAGATTCTGAATTATTATATATACATTTATAAGCATTTATTATATTATGTTAACATAATTAAGTTTTAAAAAAATTAATTTACCTAGATTATTTATGAAAACTGTGATAGCCATCATTTAAAGTTTTCTTATTAACCATTTTTTATAGTCTGTGATTTTAGTTGTTAACCTAAGTAAGAAACTTAAGGTTAAGTAAATGTGGATTTTTTTTCAATAACACAGGATTTAGCTATTTTTATTAAATCGATAATTATATTAAAATTATATGCCTATTTATCAAAAAATTACACGATAATCCTCTTTTGGACTTCTCTTATAGCTTTGTAACCTTCATGTCAAATCTTGACACCTGATAATATTTAGCACAAATAAATATAAAACTTCCTAGCCAATAAATAGAAAAAATAATGTATGTTGACAATTCTGAAGCCATTCTAATTTTATTTTACCAATTAACTAAGAGCCAGCTTATTTATTAAAAATTTACTTAGATAATATGAACTTCAAAAGCATTTGGGCTTATTTATCTAATTTATGAATATTCCTTTATTTTTAAGCCAATATGGTACCTTGTGGCCACAACACATACCAAAACACATATACGTACATTTACTCATACAAATAAAGATTCTATAGCTTTTGCTTTGGAACCGTAGCCATGAGGTATCAGTACAAACTTATCAGTTTACAATAAAATGGTTGGATGCAAACAGTGGTTTTTATCTCAACACCAGTAGAAAGGTCTTCTAAACTAGAAAAATTTATATTGTTTTAAGCAAAAACCACATGCTCTGATTTTTTAAAACTTTACCAAAACACATCTTATTCTCCCACTATTCTAACTCTTAGTATTCTTAATTCCTAGTAGAAAACCTAGGTTCACTTAATTTATCACAAATGAGGGCGTGTAGCAGAGGTGGGGATGGTTAATGGGTAAATGAAAATAGAATGAATAAGACCTAGTATTTGATAGTACAACAGGGTGACCATAGTCCAAATAAACTGTTCATTTAAAAATAACTAAAAGAGTATAATTGGTTTGTAATACAAAGTATAAATGCTGAGGAGATGGATACCCCATTTTCCATGATATGAGTATTGCACAATGCATGCCTGTACAAAAATATCTCATGAATATATATGTATACCTACTATGTACCCACAAAAAAATTAAAATAAAAAGTAACGTGACTTTAAGATTTTAAATTACTGGAGAGAATTTTGAAACTAAATTTACCAAATTAATCTTACCAAAGAGTACTGAAGTCACGTGAACTGAAAAGACTCTGAGTTAGCTTCTGTTAGTCTGATAAATGTTCACTTTTTTAAAGCCAATTAATTAGAGCTCTTTCACTGAATTGGTAGTCAATATTACTTCTACATGACACATATAAACATATAGACATAACAAACCCACAGGTGAATATTACAGATTTAAAACTTTTCATTTACCTGTTTTCAAAGTTCCTTTTCCCTACTGTAGACTATTAATCTCTCAATTATCTGTTCTATGTCCTAACAATTGTTAACTAGGCAACTCTAAATTTGCATCTCCAAAGACATCATTTAGGTGAAGCAAAGGTAGAAATGTACATCTCGAAGTCATAGACTAAATCTAAACAAAGGCAAGTTCCGTTATGTAAACTTTAAGCCATTGTCTTTCCCCTAGTTAAATTTTCTGGTGGTTTAGGTGCAGAGACAGAGATGCCCTTACAAAATGGAGATTTCCTTTAAAGATATACATTTCCCTTACAAAGAGTTTTATTAAAGTGACTTAGTTTGATAGGTGGAGGTATCAATTTAGCTTGATTAGATTACTGGCTTTAGGATTGAGCCCTTTAAGAAATAGGGTCAAGAAAGCATGTACAATTTCCTAATCTAAGCATGCACAAAAACTAGTATCTCCCTGTAGTAATGATCATTTTCTGTAAACTGTCCTCAGCCTTCTTTAACATTGTGGCTCTATCTATTACACAGGCCAAGGTCAAATTCTCTCACAGTACTAGGTAATCTCTGGTGCCCCCAAAAGCCAAAGAGGTCAGGGAACAAAATGCAAAAAAGCAGACCTTTAGATCTGAGAAGAATCTGTCCATGACTCTAGAAACGCCACAAAGCAAGTAGAACATCCCAAAAAGGGATGAGTGGTGCCTTTATACTCAATTCTTTAAGGGGCTTGAGTCATTAGAAGCCCTCTCCAGATTTTTTTCACTTGGTACTGAAGATGACAAAAGAGAAGGAGGAATAGCTGGGGAAAAAAAAATAAATGAAAAAACAATGGAAGTCCAGGTGTGGTGGCTCACACCTGTAATCCCACCACTTTGGGAGGCCAAGGTGGGCAGATCACTTGGGGTCAGGAGATTGAGACCAGCCTGACCAACATGGTGAAACCCCAGCTTTACTAAAAATACAAAAATTAGCCAGGCATGGTGGCATCCGCCTGTAGTTCCAGCTACTTGGGAGGCTGAGGCAGGAGAATCGCTTGAAGCCAGAAGGCAGAGGCTGCAATAAGCCAAGATTGCACTACTGCACTCCACCCTGGGTGACAGAGTGAGACTCCATTAAAAAAAAAAAAAACAGAAAGCCAAGGGAAGAAAAGAAGAAGTGAACAGAGAAACCAACTGCAAGGGTACTTTTTCTTTTTTTCAGCTGCAAGGAATTTTAGCCAGAGGTCATGTTCCCCATAATTTGGAATTCTCATTAAGATTTGGCCAAGTCAGGTAGAGCTGATCAAATCTGATGGGAGAAAGATGCAGCAAACAACCAAAAATAAAAACAAAAAAAAACCAACAATTATTGAGTGACCTAATGGCAAGGATAGATTAAGATCAACTGGTTGTTAGCCTTAACTTTTAGTCATTAAGAAGAATTTTCAAGACCAAACCCCAATTTGGCTACTTACCTAAGATTGGTGTCCAGGTTAAAGACTGTTCTCTCTACTGCCTTAGAAACAGGAAAAAACTCAAACTCGCCTTCCCTATTGGAAGTGAGTTGAAACACCATGAAGGAATTGCCTGCCCTTTATCATCATAGAAGCAGGAAAACTCACCTTCCTTGTTGGAAGTGACTAAACCTCCAGAAAAAGAGTTGTAGAGCAAAGCAAACCTTAGATCTCAACCAAACTTTGGGAGATCAGGGGTTCTTTGGAGGGGGCACTTCTCAAACATCAGCAAATTGTCCTACTGGTTTTATCAAACAAGCTGGTATCAAGCACCGCTGGCAGATTTGTCAAAGGTCAGGGCCATCTCCACCCAGAGTTCCTTCATGGTCACCAATTTGTAAACCAAAAAAAAAAAAAAAAATGAGACAAGTCTCAATCAATTTAGAAGTTTATTTTGCCAAGGTTAAGGACATGACTGGGAGAAAGAAAATAAAGAATCACAGAAATAGTCTGTGGTCTCTGCCTTTCACCAAAAATGAATTTGAGGGTTTCAATATTTAAAGGGAAAAGTGGGGTAGAGGAGTAAGAGGGAGGGTATGGTCATCCACATATTGCAAGAGAAAAGGAGTAGGTAGAGGAATAATCAATTATGCATTTGTCTCATGCTCTGTAAATCAGCACTTTATATCAATTCTAAGCAAAAAGAACAAAGCAGAAGGCATCACACTACCAGATTTCAAACTATACTACAAGACTACAGTAATCAAAAGAGCATGGTACTGGTACCAAAACAGAGATGTAGACCAATGGAACAGAACAGAGGCCTCGGAGGCAACACCACACATCTACAACCATCTGATCTTTGACAAACCTGACAAAAACAAGCAATGGGGAAAGGATTCCCTGTTTAATAAATGGTGTT